>CM067509.1:4533531-4646031 GCA_034509495.1 Acestrorhynchus altus | reverse complement strand
TACACTTTCTGCTTTCATTTTGCTATCGCTGTTCCTATTAATCTGGGATTCCATTTACAGAAGAGCGAGACGGTACAATATAATTAACTCCACACCAGTAAATATTCCGGAACCTTTTACCTTCTGCCAAAGGAACCCTAAGCTAACCCCCAGGTTGTGTTCATCCTGTGTGAATCGGTGTGTGTTGATATTAATGCCACGGGTTACACACACTTTTGAAGGAGGTGGCAGTGAGCAAGTCAAGTTGCACCTCCCATCTCAGCCATTATTCCGAGATTATCCGATTATTGAACTGGTCCTCAATCCAGTCTGTGGTTCATACCTACTGTGGACACGACTAAACCTTCAGCTGGAACAGTCATGGACGCTGCTTTCCAACGGGTTTCAAGACGACATGCTGGTTCATTCCCGGTGTGACAGCAGTGTGAGAACGGGAGAGCCCCACGTCGTACCTCCTCCTTTTTCTGTCTCTCCCCTGTCTCCTGTCTCCTGTCTCCTGTCTCTCCCCTTCTATCAGTCTTTATCTCTTACTCTCTCGTTTCTCTCTGTCTCATATCTGGAACACATCTCTGTGCGATTCCCATCTGCGGCATCCCGCGGCTCGCTGAAAGGAAGAGTCGACCCTTCACCTCTGACTAGGAGCGCTGAAGAGGTGACCATGACACTCGGTCACGGATAAATGAGGTGAGATGAGGACAGAAAACAGGAAGGAGGGAGAAGTGAATGACAGCATGTTGGTGTGGAGAGTGTCAACGCACTAATGGGTTTATATACAGACACCACCTTTGCGCACATGCACACACACACACACACACAGGAGTAAAGTACAGTAGCTCTTCAGACTGAAGAGGAGAAGTTTGAGGTGAACCAGAACACACCTGCAAAGTTTTGAAGATTAGGAACAGACTGAGCGTCACCATGCCGGAATGTGCGGAGGACACAGCTTCATTCCCGTCCCTTAGATCTAATTTACCTCAGAGAGCGCTGGCTGTGTCAGACGGAGCCACAGAGACGGAAATATGAAAATCAAAGGCTACTTGGAATTATCAGATTTCTGACGCAAACTTTTTTGGTCAGGCAATTTTTCCTTCCGGAAAATTTGATTTAACAACCTGTCATATCTAATTCCAGATTGTCAGACGACCTCGAGCCCCCCCCTCCCTCCGTGCTACTGATTTTAACACTAGTAGCTAACTTGGAGTGGATGAGGGAGGAGAAATCGAAGTCAGGAATGAAAGGCCACGACAAAGCCTAGAAGAAGCGTTATCTACCCGGCTCAGCCGCGGAGGGGCCGGATGTCGGTGTGTGTGTCAGAGGATTGTGTGAAATGCAGAATGTCAGAGGAGACATTAGTGTTGACTCTAATCTGTTCAACATGGTGAACGTTACCTGAGATACTAAGAATAAACATGTTATCATGATGGTGGTGATGCAGCTACGCCGATACACCACTGCAGCAGGAAGGCGGTGAAGGGGTCTGCCTTGGTTAAGATGTGTGTGTGTGTGTGTGTGTGTGTGTGTGTGTGTGTGTGTGTGTGTGTGTGTGTTAAACATGTCTAAAATCTTGCATTTATGATAATGAACATTAATAAATTCAGTATTTTCGTTTACCAACACTGATAATCAACAAATGACCACATCACCTCATTTCAACTCACGTGTCTCAAAACTACAACAAATCCAAAAACAAACAACAGTTCGGTTTAAATGAGAATCCACATAAACAAAATGCCAACTATGAAACATGGTGCTGGGAGTCTGTTTGGTCCCCGTTTTGCAGCGTTCGGGTCAGGATGGCTTGCTGTCATTGGTGGGGCGATAAATGATGAATTTTTATACCAACCAAATTCGAAAGGTAAACATCAGGACATGTGTCCGTGAGCTGATTCCTAAGAGAATGTGGGTTGTACAGCAAGACAACTACCCTTCTATGAAAGAATGATTAACAATGTTTTGGAATGGACAGGTCAGTCATCTGACCTATATTTAAAAAAAAATGTTGTGGAAGGAGATTAAGCAAGCAACATAGCTGTCCTCATATCTCCAAACGTGCAAGTTTACAGGAGAAAAAACAAAAAAAATCAAAATCACAGTCATTTTTGAAGTATTTTCATTCATCAATGTAGTAAATAAACAAATCAGGTCTGGCACGTCCAGTGGTGATTTTCTTCCAATAAGAAGCTGAAACAGTGTCTATACATGCAATTGGATGAAGTGTATACAGTGTGTGTGCTGCACAAGATAATTACCCATGTCGTCTCTGCACTGCTGTGTCCCCTGACCTCGAACTCACAGTGAGAAGCCTGTGGTTGCCAGATAGTGCCAAATAGTGTTTCCCAACAGTAACCTGCAGCTGAACTCCAGGGCTGAAGCTGTGAGCATCTACCTCAAGGTCTCTCTCCGTACATGCCGGTAGAGTCAAATCTAAGCTATAGCTCTTCTTAAATGCAGATGCACTGCTGAAAACAAATTTGCATATGTCTAATCTGGTGTTAATCAGACCAGGGAGAGCAGCAGAAGGCTGGCTGGTGACGGAGCACGGAGAGAGAGAGGCACTGCAGGCAGGGTAATGAGATATAACAGGAAGAGTGCTGGAAGTAAGCTTTTAAAGAGCAGCACACAGAGGCGAGCGTTTGGGGCAAGTTGCAGCAGCAATGTAACATGGCGAAGCCTGTACAGTATAACTGTCTGCCAGACACAGTGTGTCTAATTTATGTTGTTTATCTAGACACTACATACACTATGACATACACCCATATCTCAAGTACAGACCCCTCTATTGAGCCATTCCGGTTTGTTTAGGTGCAGCCATTGCTGACACAGGCATTCGCACGGCTTGTTTAATCTCTAGGGAAAAGCACTGCCGTTAGAACACGACGCTCCGGAGCACAAGGTCACTGCCGTCGCGCCAAATGTTAGCTAGAGGGGTATAAATCCCCCCAGCACTGGACGGTAGAGCAAGCAGAACTTTGTTATCTGGAGTGATGGAGCTCTGTCAGTACCTTTGGGGTCATCCGACATCATTGCTTGACCTCAATAATGCTCTGCTAGCTCCATGCAGTGACAACGTCCCAGTAGAGAAGGGATTTATGGTGTACTTTTCAGGTGCTGACGCCAAGCCAACAGTTACTGTTTGAAGAAGAGGCATCACTAAGTCTCCACTAATGTTCTAGCCAATTTTGCACTAACAGGAAGCGGTAAAGCATTTCTATGGTTACATATCTTACTGCACGTTCTGCTGGTGCCACCACAGCTGCACTTCCATCATCATTATCCATTGTTCACAATGTTTTTCCAGATGTGTGGATCTCCTCCTTTTCATTTCACATGTAATTTGGGATAGTAGTGTTACATAGTACATACTGTGACTAGTACTAGTAATTTCTCACATGATTACATGCTGGTCTTCTGCTCCATGTCCTGTAGAAGCTAAAGAACGCTGCAATGCACTGTGGGATATGTCGGTGGGAATGATTTCTGCCAGAATTGCTTGTCTGTTCACACAGATGATTCTTGCCAGATCACGAACATTCAGCACCTGTGTCCGGCCACTGCACTGTCCACTGTGGGTGGTAATGCCTTCTATGATGTATTTCCTGGACAGATGTGGATCAAGGAATATTAAATACCCACACAGATTGAAATGTCCCATCCTTCTGGCACCCACTTAGCATAACCGCCTATATCCATTTATTTTTGTTTCTTTGCTTAGACTTTGCATACATGGTGGAGCCACACTAAGCCGGTTATGTAAATAACGGCTGGTAAGACATTGGTGACGTATAATTGGACACTTTTTGAATGGACAACTCTGTAGACCCTCCTCTTTTCAAGCACTGTTTTTAAAAGCACTGAAAGTGAATGAAGACTAATACAGGATTTACACATCTATGATGTGGGTTATGTCGTGTTGCACAGTCCTCATGAGCATTTTCCTAACCCCGCTTCTCCAGGTGTGCAAATTCGAACCTGAGTGTAAAGTAAGGGATGCTTTTCTCCCTATGACAGACAGTGGAGCACCACAATGATTCTGAAGCTCCTATTTTAAAATAAAAATGCTGATAATGCAGCTTTAAACGGATTCCACCGGACAAGTTCTGCAGAGACCCAACAGTGGTTCTTCTACATCACTGCTCCAAAGGTCCAACTTTGACACCTGTATTGTGAGAAGTGTGGGACAGGTAAGTCCCCGCGTGCCTCCAGGACGACGTTACTGGCGACAGACAGGCGATGCGAGGAGCAGGCCTGTCAGGCAAACAATTCACGCCCAATCCATCTGTCTACTGTTACTTCACGGTTTGCTCGAACTACCGATGGCAGCGGGCGTTGGTTTTGGTCTGTCGCCTCTGAGCCAAGTGAAAAGCTCTTCAGAAGATGTGGTGTCACGGGGTCAGGTGACGCAGCGCTCGTGACACACGTTTCATTCCCGAAACTCTTTTTGAAGTTGCAGTGCAAATCAGGCATTTGAATATGCAAAAGTGCAGTTCTTAAAAGTGACTTTCAAGTGATTAAAGCGTGTGTGTGTGTGTGTGTGTGTGTGTGTGTCGTGTGTGTGTGTGTGTGTGTGTTAAACATGTACAAAATCTTGCATTTATGATATTGAACATTAATAAATTCAGTATTTACTCGTTTACCTTGCTGATAAATCAATAGCCTAAATGACCACATCACCTCATTTCAACTTCACGTGTCTCAAAACTACAACAAAATCCAAAAACAAAACAACAGTTAGGTTTAAATAGAATCATAAACATGAAAAATGACATGTGTGTGTGTGTGTGTGTGTGTTATACTAATGTATAGAAAGCCTTTCACAAGAAAATGATAAAACAATGCATCAGTGTGACACTGCACACTCACTAGGGTATTAGTATTATTGTGTGTGTGTGTGTGTGTGTGTGTGTGTGTGTGTACACACATGTTCTACCTGTTCCACTGGTTCACTCCACCTTTAGCCTGGGGCTTGCCACTCAAGTATATGGCACAATCTCATGATCTTGTCACATGTGGACGGGTGCAAATACATGGACAGCAATATTCCTGCACAATGCAAATTGAGGAACCAGCTGTTGAAAGGTGTACTTTTCTCTTTGCATGATTAATATCATTGTTATCGCTGGCGCTGTACAGGTGAGACAGGCTTTTTCCACAAATCCAGGACTGTTACATGCTGTTGTTGGGTTACTGGCTTTCTGGGTGAGCACGCTTGTCCAGGGCGCTGGTCCTGGCATCCTGCTACTAGTTTGTTCTTATGAGATAATAGATTTCGGCAATATTATTAAGTATATATTCTAAAAAAATGTTTTATAATTTTATTTCCCCCTTGTATGCTAGTATGTACTTTCATTCTGGCCGGTGTTATTTCCCCTTATTATTTTAGTTAGAATTGTTTTAAAATATTCTGTATTTTTAAATCAATATGTGTTAGTTTTATATTGAATGACCAAAATGTATTAATATTTGTTTGTATTTCTTTATTATTCTAGTAGCTGCTTTCATGTTTCTGTAATTGTATTCCTGTGAATGGTTGGAAGGCTGCACTTGTGCTTAATAAAGAGTGTTAAAATGTTTAAAAATAAATATTTATTATTTATATTATTTCCTATAATAGTGATATCACTAATAATGTGTACTGATACAACAATTAATAGTTTAGTGTACTGCTGCTACTAGTTTTATGACTGATTGAATCTTGGGAAGAAAAATTGATGTTTTATTGAAATATTTGCCATTTAGTAATATCTTGCTGTTCTCAAATATAGTTTAGGAACTTATTATTTAATAATATTTAATTAAATTAATTAGTATTTTAAATTATTATTTATAAACTAAATTAATAATAATAGTAATGCTAATCACAATAATAACAATAATAATTATAATAATAATCACAATAATAATAATAATAATTACAATAATAATAATAATAATAATAATCACAATAATAACAACAACAACAACAATAATAATAATAATAATAATAATAATAATAATAATAATAATAATAATAATAATAATAATATTTCAGTTTTAAAAAAAGTTGAAAAAATTTCTCTCTTTTTTTTATTTTTGCTAATTCAGTAAACAGTGTTCCTGCAGATTTAGTGTAGTTATTTTTATTTACAGTAATGATGAATGGAGTCACCATGACCAGATAAATATAGCTAATCGATTTGTCCAGTACCACTGGTGGTGAGTCTACAAATGTCTTCTGAGCCTACATTATGAAGGAGATAAACAAGTGCATGTAACCCCTGACTTCACTAAAACCACAATTTGCACTTCTATGCATTCAATAATCCGATCATTATCAGATTTCTGCAGTTATCTGATTTTTCAGAGTCATTATTCAAGTGGTCAGCATATATTGAATCGGAGTAAGGTGAATATGATAAACAGAGCTGGATTTAGTAATCAGACTTCTCAGCACATACTTCAGTCTGCACATCCACTCGTTCTGACGAGCTGCACTAACTCTGATTAAGGGACAAGCACACAGCACGAAGCAGTGGGGACAACCAGCGGGGGCTTCGACTCTGTCTGTGGGATCATTGGCTGGTTGCAGAGTAGAAATCTGATTATAGTTTGATTGTAAACTGCCAAAGTGCATGTAAACATGTTGATTGGATTACTGATAAAATCAGATTTCTGCAGTTTTCATGCACTTCTTTTCCATTGCATCAGGCACTGATTTCATAACTGCTGGGTGGAAAAAGTTTCTGTGATGGGCTTTTTCAGACATTAGACTTAGTTGTAATTCTTCTTCCAAACTGCTGACGGTGATTTACATCGGACAGCGTGTCCTGTATCAGATCGGCAATGTCTACATCAGATCAGCAGTAATCTACATCAGATCAGCAGTAATCTACGTCTGATCAACAGTAATCTACATCAGATCAGCAGTAATTTATGTCTGATCAGCATTAATCTACATCAGATCAGCAGTAATCTACATCAGATCAGCGGTAATCTACATCAGATCAGCGGTAATTTATGTCTGATTGATCAGCAGTAATCTATATCAGATCAGCAGTAATTTATATCAGATCAGCAGTAATCACCATCAGATCAGCAGTAATCTACATCAGATCAGCAGTAATCTACATCAGATCAGCAGTAATCTATATCAGATCAGCAGTAATCTACATCAGATCAGCAGTAATTTATGTCTGATTGATCAGCAGTAATCTACATCAGATCAGCAGTAATCTATATCAGATCAGCAGTAATCTACATCAGATCAGCAGTAATCTATATCAGATCAGCAGTAATCTACGTCTGATCAACAGTAATCTACATCAGATCAGCAATGGTATGTCTGATCAGCAGTAATCTACATCAGATCAGCAGTAATCTTCACATCAGATCGCGAAAGTAATCTACGTCTGATCGGCAGTAATCTACATCAGATCGGCGATGTTATCGCGTTAATGGTAATCTATCGGATCAGCGGTAATTTATGTCTGATCGGCGGTAATCTACATCAGATCGGCGGTAATCACATCAGATCAGCGGTAATTTATGTCTGATCAGCATTAATCTTTACATCAGATCAACGGTAATTTATGTCTGATTGATCAGCGGTAATTATGTCTGATCGGCGAAGTAATCTACATTAGATCAGCAGTAATTTATGTCTGATCAGCAGTAATCTCTCCCTGATCAGCAGTAATCTACATCAGATCGGCAATGGTATGTCTGATTGATCAGCGGTAATTTATGTCTGATCAGCAGTAATCTACATCAGATCAGCGGTAATTTATGTCTGATCAGCAGTAATCTATATCAGATCAGCAGTAATTTATGTCTGATCAGCAGTAATCTACATTAGATCAGCAGTAATTTATGTCTGATCAGCAGTAATCTCTCCCTGATCAGCAGTAATCTACATCAGATGTATTAATTTATGTCTGATTGATCCGGCTGGTAATTTATGTCTGATCAGCAGTAATCTACATCAGATCAGCAGTAATTTATGTCTGATCAGCAGTAATCTATATCAGATCAGCAGTAATCTACATCAGATCAGCAGTAATTTATGTCTGATCAGCAGTAATCTATATCAGATCAGCAGTAATCTACATCAGATCAGCAGTAATCTATATCAGATCAGCAGTAATTTATGTCTGATCAGCAGTAATCTATCAGATCAGCAGTAATTTATGTCTGATCAACAGTAATCTACATCAGATCAGCAGTAATCTACATCAGATCAGCAGTAATTTATGTCTGACTGATCAGCAGTAATTTATGTGATCAGCAGTGATCATCAGATCAGCAGTAATTTATGTCTGATTGATCAGCAGTAATTTATGTCTGATCAGCAGTAATCTACATCAGATCAGCAGTAATCTACATCAGATCAGCGCAGTAATTTATGTCTGACTGATCAGCGGCTATGTCTGATTGATCGGCAATAATTATGTCTGATCAGCGGTAATCTACATCAGATCAGCAGTAATCTACATCAGATCAGCAGTAATTTATGTCTGACTGATCAGCAGTAATCTACATCAGATCAGCAGTGATCTACATCAGATCAGCAGTAATTTGTCAGCAGTAATTTATGTCTGATCCAGCGGCAATTATGTCTGATCAGCAGTAATCTACATCAGATCAGCAGTAATTTATGTCTGACTGATCAGCAGTAATTTATGTCTGATCAGCAGTAATCTACATCAGATCAGCAGTAATTTATGTCTGATTGATCAGCAGTAATTTATGTCTGATCAGCAGTAATCTACATCAGATCAGCAGTAATTTATGTCTGATTGATCAGCAGTAATTTATGTCTGATTGATCAGCAGTAATTTATGTCTGAGTGATCAGCAGTAATTTATGTCTGATTGATCAGCAGTAATCTACATCAGATCAGCAGTAATTTATGTCTGATTGATCAGCAGTAATCTACATCAGATCAGCAGTAATTTATGTCTGATCAGCCAGTAATCATCAGATCAATAGTGGTATGTCTGATTGATCAGCAGTAATTATGTCTGATCAACGTGGTATGTCGATTGATCAGCAGTAATCTACATCGATCAGCAGTAATTTATGTCTGATCAGCAGTGATCTACATCTGATCAGCAGTAATTTATGTCTGATTGATCAGCAGTAATTTATGTCTGATTGATCAGCAGTAATTTATGTCTGATTGATCAGCAGTAATCCGCTATGATCAGCAGTAATTTATGTCTGATTGATCAGCAGTAATTTATGTCTGATTGATCAGCAGTAATTTTATGTCTGATTGATCCTTCTGTGTCTACATCAGATCAGCGGTAATTTATGTCTGATCAGCGGTGATCTACATCTGATCAGCAGTAATCTACATCTGATCAACAGTGATCCTGGTCAGATCATCAGTGATCCTGGTCAGATCATCAGTGATCCTGGTCAGATCATCAGTGATCCTGGTCTGATCATCAGTGATCCTGGTCAGATCATCAGTGATCCTGGACAGATCATCAGTGATCCTGGTCTGATCATCAGTGATCCTGGTCCAGAGGGACTGTGTGTGGCGAGAGTGCAGCTGTGAGCTGTACTCTGTGAAATGTGTGTCTAATCAGAAGTGGTTCATGTCTGACAGCTTCAGCTCACCTTGTCTTTATGTCGTTACCTGTCAGGGTTCAGTCTCTGGTTTCTACCAATCACAGATGCTGGTAGGCGTGACTTAGTTCTTACTTTGCCTTCATCATCAGCTACAGTGAACTACTGTTGAACCGCTGAACTAGAAACGCACGGGAGCCGATGCAGGTGTGGATAACGTATGGAAATGTCCTGGAATCTTGATAAGGTGGGTCAGTCGGGAACGGTTGGGAACGTCAGCGACAAACTGCACTCGGAGTCTGAAGGCATTTCAGCTTGATTTGTCCGTCCTGTGTTAATGCCACTTGTTTGGTGAAAAACTGGGCATGCACGTTCCTCCACGGTCCAATAAAGCAAAAAATAACTGGGCGCCGCATTCTCCGGTAATTGTGGGAAATTGAAAAAGTGCAGTCATTTTGTAAAGGGCTATAGGTTGCGGCATTCCTAGCTGGAAGTCTGGCAGTGTGAACTGTGTGTGTGCGTTTGGTGGAAAGCCATTAACAGTAACTCAAGGCTCTGGGCTAAACGAGCATTAACACAACAACAGTGTAAGTTAACACGGCTTGGCCGGGTCAGCAAGTGCCCCGCTCCCCATTTTTACGGTTCCTCCCCGAGGACATCCTGACGCTCCGACTGACGGCGTCTACGATGTGTTTTCCTTTCCTCTCCTCCGCCCTTCTTTTTCTTATTTTACCTCCCTCAGCTCCTCTCCCGTTTTCGTCGCTGTCACTCACAGCCACGTTCCCATCAGCCCCCCATCCTGCCTGAGTTCCTCTTTCCTGTGTGAGTGTTTGTGTGTGTGTGTGTGTGTTGACGTGTGTGTGTGTGTGTGTCTTCATTTTAGGATTCAGCAGTTGTTGTTACTAATCCTCCTCTTCCACTTCCATTTAGCTCAGTAAACACAGAGTAAGATCAACATCCCTGACCCTTCTGCCTATCAGTGTGTGTGTATGTGTGTGTGTGTGTGCATCGTGTCATTGTTGAAGAACTGGGTTGGACACTATGTGGACAAAAGTATTGGGACACCTGCTCATTTACTCTTTCTTCTGAAATCATGCGTATCCCAACATTGTCCTGCTTTGTTGGGTGTGTCTGCACCGACCAGGCAAGATGTTCTACAAGATTTTGAAGCATTGCTGTGAAGATTTGATTGCATCCAGTGACAGCAGCATCGGTGAGGTCAGTATGCTGGATGATCACCACGCCACCTCATCCCCAACTCATCCGCCATTCCAGAAAGCACAGTCCTACAGCTCCGTGCTGGGGGACATTATACCCCTTTAACCACATCTTGCATGGTGCCAATAGGTTCTTGTAGATATACTCTGAGGTCTATTCTGTTAGCGGCCACTTCTGTAACTGTGCATTTGCACACATTTATCCATGTGAAAACTACACTGATTTTCAGAAAAGGTCACAACTTACTCTGCAGAGACGTTTGGGTGATTCATTTAGCACTGCTTTAAAATGTCACATGCAAAGTAGTGGCACATTCAATTAAATGACATATTAAACAAAAAATAACAAATAAAATAAAAATAATTTGGAAATGTACAGTCATTTTATCTGCATTTGTTTTATGTAACCTGTCACATGTAACATTCAGAGACTAAAAATGAGTCAAAATGTTCATACGTCTTTTGTCTTCATTCTTGTTTTTGTTTTGTTGTGAATCTGGCCGTTCTTTATATTGTCTTTGAATTTCATGGGCCAATAGAAATGCTCCAAAATGACTTTTGATGATCACTGACTTCTATTGAGGGTTTTTCTGTAAAACGGTTTCAGATACGAGATATGAGGTTATGTATGATAGCGATGATACATCATTATAAAAGGAATTTCATTTCTATTCATTTGGGCTGGTGGTGCTGATCCCTCTGTACTCCGTGTAAACAGTGGCTGAGCTTTAATGTGACGTCAGAAAGAGACTAAACTGGAGATAAAAGGTTTTGAATACATTTGCTTTTCTGTTTTAAAATAGCGTTTGTGGTGATCACGGTTTTCTCTGTTTCTGCTACAGATCTCTCTCTCTCTCTCTCTCTCTCTCTCTCTCTCTCCCTCTCTCTTTCTCTCAAACACACACACAAACACTGGCGCTTCTTTTTACAACTTCTCTCAGATTCAGATTTGAATTATTTATTCCGGCCTCAGTTCTCCATCGCTCCAAGCAGAAGTGAATTAAATTAAAGGGAAAGAGTATAAGGGTGCGAAATATGTGGTGACAGTCACTCTCTCTCTCTCTCTCTCTCTCTCTCTCTCTCTCTCTCTCTCTCTCTCTCTCTCTCTCACACACACACACACCTACATGGATCTATATCAGCACATCCATCATCACAGGCTTCCTTTTCTTTTTCTGTTAACTGCTGGCCTTAATCATTCAACACATTGTGTGTGTGTGTGTGTGTGTGTGTGGTCCTCCTAAGGTGTCCCTGTTCATCATCACCCTCTTTAGCCTGTGTTTGGGTGGTGAGGGTATAGTATAGTATCAGTTAAATACGGGTCAGTCCTGTACAGCAGTGTGTTAATGGCAATAACGACTGTGGTGGGTCCGCACGACGAAACTGTGTGTGTGTGTGTGTGTGTGTGTGTGTGTGTGTGTGTGTGTGTGTGTGTGTGTGTGTGTGTGTGTGTGTAGTGTATTAGTTGTGTGTATTAATTGTTACAGTGCTGAAACATTGGCAAAATGCATCTGAAATATTTACTTCCTGGGATTAAAATTAGATTAAATACATACATAAATGGACTCACTGCGATAGACCGGTCAGCCGTCCAGTGACCCTCAACAAGAGGAAGTGATTGAAGAGATCAATGAAAGAAGGAATGAATACATACCATCATATAAATGGGATGTATTACATATGGAATTGGTCATTATTACACATTGTATTGGTCATTAATACATAGATAAATAAATCATCAATAAAAGAACATTTGAATAATAATAATAAATAATAATATAATAAATAAAGGATGTTTATGCGTAGAGGTTGGTGTCAGATTGACTGTGTCTGCTTTTAAATCCAAACCAACAGACAGCACTGCTGTACGTTTTGTCTCTAGGTCCCACAGTTCTGATTGGATAATTGAATAATTTTATGCATATGAGGAACGACTTATCAGCGTCTGGCAATATTGACTTGGCTTATGATATTATATACTGTATATATATATATATATATATATATATATATATATATATATACATAACAGATGGGACTCAAGTCTACATAGTTTCTGAGTGGGTGGGCATTCTCTCGTAGGAATAATGGACAAAGCAGCATGTTTGTTTGTTTGTTTGTGTGTGTGTGTGTGTGTGTGTGTGTGTGTGTGTGTGTGTGAGTGTGTGTGAGTGTCTGTAAAACCTGTGTTTGTTCAGCAGTTCGGGAGCTAATGGTAGACACTCCTGTGTCCTAAACTCAGCAGGAGTGTGTGGGAAAGTGTGTGAATGCACACACTCACGGCACCACATCTCACGCCGTCAATCACTCACCTGTCTCTTCAAAGAGTGGACAGAGAGATTTGCGGCCATTACGACTAGCAGGGCCTGTGCAGTAAAAGGAAAAATGTTAGCGAGACACGTCCTTATACTGAAGACAAAACCAGAGAGAGAGAGAGAGGGAGAGAGAGAAAGAGAGAGAGAGAGAGAGAGAGAGAGAGAGAGAGAGAGCTTTTCACTGATTCCCTATTTATGTGAAACATAGTTCATCAGTCAAGTCACGTTAGCTGTGTGAAGCTCTAATTCTATTGTAATGCAGCTAATAGGTTTTACAACATACACTGTTGTGCAAACCGCACGTCTACATCACACACACACACACACACACACGTCACGTGTGTTTACAGATTACAGTAAAACAGTGTCACATTGTTTTAATTCTCAGTTTGTTGCCGTGAAAAGATCATTGAATCTGTTATTTAATGCATTTTCAATATAATTGGTGTGTGTGTGTGTGTGTGTGTGTGTGTGTGTGTGTGTGTGTGTGTGTGTGTGTGTGTGTGTGTGTGTGTGCTTATGTATAAATCAAAGGCAATGTATTTTAAACGTATAAATAATATATGTCCGTCTCTTTCCATTTGGAATTGAACGGATTTCTCAGGATCGTCCATAAATCCGAACTTTTGATCACTGATTTGTGTGTAAAAGTTACAGAATTGAGTTTTCAGAGCACAGTTTGTAATTATATATCAAAATATGGTTCCGTTCCCTTCCGTTCAATAAAATTAGGCCAAAATTATCCACCATGTCGTCAAATTTGCAACCAGAGCGCGTTGAAGACCAGAGACGTAGACTAAGCACCCGAAGCATAAACCGGCCTGTTTATGACATTCCTGCCTTTTATGAATAAAGCATAACAGCTTTTAGAAAACGATTTATGGAGGAACAAATTGCCCATATTATCCCAGGGAAAATTAAGTGCTGGAATTAGAGGAAGTCAGGTTGAACACGGGCAGTTTTGCCAATGAAATGAACGGGAACTGCAACCAGCCAGCAGAGACACTAGACCTGAGGTGGCGTCACTTTTGAGAGATGACGTCCAGCTTTCATATACAATCGTTGGCTGTAACAGCTGAGCTGCTCAAATAGTGGGGTGGACTTTTCAGCAGTGTACCGTTTCTTTTCCTCTCTGCGGACGTGCCTGAAGCCACATCTCTCGCTGTGCTGCCCTTCACTCTTCGGGGAAGTGAAGAAAATTGTAAGCTATGGTTTGTTTTATTGCTGGACGAGCAAAAGTAGGTTAAGGCACAGTAACACTACTATTTCCAATTTGGCATCAGCACTATGACCGGGGTTGGTTTCACCCAAAGGTTCTCTCATCTATACATATAATAAAAAGATCGTCACTGTTTTCACTAAACGGAACGTTGTTAAAGATCCACATTCAATGGAAGCTGTTAGTTAACAGTTATAATTGACCTGTTTGCTCCGACACAGCCTTTAACCCAGTAATTGAACCCAAAATCAGCCCAGAACCTTAAAGCACTGTGGAAATAATCCAGGAAGCTCAATCCAGCAGCAGCGCAGATAAAGCCCCCAGCAGATTCTGGATTATAATTAAATATATATTTAATTATTTGTATATTAAAAATACAATCCAGCAAGAGGGTCACAGACAACTGTGGGCAGTTAACTCTAAATTCAACAAAGTGTCACGTTCAGACACTGATTTTCAAAGATAAAATGCAGAACAAACAAAATACAATCCATTGAAAATCCCAGAAAATATGGAATTTTTCCATAAAAGATGGAATTTTTCCATAAAATATGGAATTTTTCCATAAAAGATGGAATTTTTCCATAAAATACGGAACTGTTTCATTTACCAGTATATCAGTTGTTTATTTTTCTCCTCACACTTGTTTGTAATATTTGTTTTTGTTTATTTTCTAAATGCATTCAAACTCTGTTTCAGGACATTAAAAACTACTTAGAACTTGTACGCAGTGCAATATCTCAGTGGTCCGAGGGGGGTCCAGCAGGCCAGCAGGCCGATATTCTCGATATCTCCACCCTCTACTGCTGACCTCCAGACGGGGGCGTGGCCAGCATTGCGTCAGTGTGACTTTTTCCAAAACCGCCACTGTTTAAAAGTTAAAGGCGAGGTACATATTAAGAAAAGGGAAAGGACGTGTCCCACTGGGGCCTATGAAGACGTCTCTCACGTGACATCCCCCATCACCCCCAGTGACCTCTTCACTTTACCCACACTTCCTGCTCATCTTTCATCCTCCAAAAAAATACACTCACACCACCCCCAGCAAACAAACACCCCCCTCATCCCCACTCTGAGTGTTTTTGCAGATGGGAGGGCATTAAGAACCTGTGGAGATGCCCCTGTTTTGGTTCCCAACAGCAGCTCATGAGGGCGGATAAATAAAGACACACCAGCTGGGGGGTGCTTTTAAAAATGGACACATGCAGGCACAAATAAACCCGGGATGCTGACACACACACACACACACACACACACACACACAAACAAACCCACACACACACACACACACACACACACACGGACACAGTGCTGTGATACAGCTGTACAGCT
Source organism: Acestrorhynchus altus (assembly GCA_034509495.1). Lineage (NCBI taxonomy): Eukaryota > Metazoa > Chordata > Actinopteri > Characiformes > Acestrorhynchidae > Acestrorhynchus > Acestrorhynchus altus. Next base: position 4,630,399 of record CM067509.1, on the reverse strand, counting down.
GTGTAAGTAGGCCTTGCTTTGGGCTCTATGATGTAGAACTATGAGCGAAAGGACAATGACGGCATCCCAAACCTTTATGTCTTATATTCAGGTTTGTTTTTCATTTAATGTGAGAAGACGATGTTTTTAAATATTAAATTAAATTAAATTAAATTAAATTAAATTAAATTAAATTAAATTAAATTAAATTAAATTAAATTAAATTAAATGTATTTATTTATTAAATTAAATGTATTTATTTATTAAATTAAATTAAATTAAATTAAATGTATTTATTTATTTATTTTAATCTCTCTCTCTTTCACACACACACATACACACACACACACACACACACACACACGACAAAGTACAGTGGGGAAAATAAGTATTTAGTCAGTCACCAATTGTGCAAGTTCTCCCACTTAAAAAGATGAGAGAGGCCTGTAATTGACATCATAGGTAGACCTCAACTATGAGAGACAAAATGTGAAAAAAAAATTGAGAAAATCATTTTGTCTGACTTTTAAAGAATTTATTTGCAAATAATGGTGGAAAATAAGTATTTGGTCACCTACAAACAAGCAAGATTTCTGGCTGTTACAGACCTGTAACTTCTTTTTTAAGAGGCTCCTCTTTCCCCCACTCATTACCTGTATTAATGGCACCTGTTTGAAGTTGTTAACAGTATAAAAGACACCTGCCCACAACCTCAAACAGTCACACTCCAAACTCCACTATGGTGAAGACGAAAGAGCTGTCGGAGGACACCAGAAACTGAATTGTAGACCTGCACCAGGCTGGGAAGACTGAATCTGCAATAGGCAAGCAGCTTGGTGTGAAGAAATCTACTGTGGGAGCAATAATTAGAAAATGGAAGACCTACAAGACCACTACTAATCTCCCTCGATCTGGGGCTCCACGCAAGATCTCAGCCCGTGGGGTCAAATGATCACAAGAACGGTGAGGAAAAATCCCAGAACCACAAGGGGGATCTAGTGAATGAGCTGCAGAAAGCTGGGACCAACGTTACAAAGGCTACCATCAGCAACACACTACGACGCCAGGGACTCAGATCTTGCAGTCCCAGACGTGTCCCCCTGCTTAAGCCAGTCCATATCCAGGCACGTCTGAAGTTTGCTAGAGAGCATTTGGATGTTCCAGAAGAGTATTGGGAGAATGTCATATGGTCAGATGAAACCAAAGTAGAACTATTTGGTAAAAACACAACTCGTCGTGTTTGGAGGACAGTGAATGCGGAGTTGCATCCAAAGAACACCATACCAACTGTGAAGCATGGGGGTGGCAACATCATGCTTTGGGGCTGTTTCTCTGCAAAGGGACCAGGACGACTGGTCCGTGTACATGAAAGAATGAATGGGGCCATGTATTGTGAGATTTTGGGTGCAAACCTCCTTCCATCAGCAAGGGCAATGAAGATGAAACGTGGCTGGGTCTTTCAGCATGACAATGATCCCAAGCACACTGCCAGGGCAACAAAGGAGTGGCTTCGTAAGAAACATTTCAAAGTCCTGGAGTGGCCTAGCCAGTCTCCCGATCTCAACCCCATCGAAAACCTTTGGAGGGAGTTGCCCGCCGACAGCCCCAAAACATCACTGCTCTAGAGGAGATCTGCATGGAGGAATGGGCCAACATACCAGCAACAGTGTGTGCCAACCTTGTGAAGACTTACAGAAAACGTTTGACCTCTGTCATTGCCAACAGAGGATATACAACAAAGTATTGAGATGGACTTTTGTTATTGACCAAATACTTATTTTCCACCATTATTTGCAAATAAATTCTTTAAAAGTCAGACAAAATTATTTTCTCAATTTTTTTTTCACATTTTGTCTCTCATAGTTGAGGTCTACCTATGATGTCAATTACAGGCCTCTCTCATCTTTTTAAGTGGGAGAACTTGCACAATTGGTGACTGACTAAATACTTATTTTCCCCACTGTATGTATGATGCTGAATGTTATACAGTGTTATGTCCCACAGTTACATATATACTGTACATATAGCTTATATATTTTTATAAGAATGAAATGCAAAGTAAGTTTGTGGTCCAGTCCAGAATGACCAAAGTCAAGCATGTCCGCTGGGTGGCTTTCTGTCCCACGTCTGAATTCATGCTGTGGCTCAGTATGGTGCTGGTCCTCTACACACACACACACACACACACACGCTTTAATGTTGTCTAGCATTAGCATGCTGCCTGCATAGGTCAGTGCCAGCAGGCCTTTTGTGTGTCAGCTCTATGATGTAAGTGACTGTTTGTGTTGTGTACACACACACACACACACACACACACACACACCCTTGCCGCCTAACAGAGTCACACTCCTATTCACAAACTGGCAGTTTGACTCGATGTCTCTGAGATAGAGGCAGAAGTTCCAGAAGGTCCAGAGAGAGTGCAGAGCAGATAATGTACCTCACACTTTAATCTTATCCTCAACAGAGATACTGTTAAAAAGAACTTCACACTGAATGTAAAGCACACGCACCAGTGCACTTCAATGGGGAGGATGAGGTTTGCACCGTGTGTCTGCCCGCACGGACATCAATAGACGTCTGTGGGTGTTTGGAAATATGAGGATAGAGAGTGTGTGTGTGTGTGTGTGTGTGTGTGTGTGTGTGTGTGTGTGTGTGAGAGAGAGAGAGAGAGAGAGAGAATAGGAACTTCAGACTGCGTGTCCATCTTCTATTTTTTAATTTCAGGATCTCCTGCACAGCCATGAATTTTCAAGCGCAATATCAAAGCCAGATGGAAAATGAATAAATCAAATATTCCAGGTCTTGAAAGCGAAAGGGCAGAAAGAATTGGCGGAGCGACGGAGGTTAAGGTGAGGTTAGCGGAGTCTTTGATTTTGCTTAATCTCGCCATCAAATCAGAGACTATGCCCAGAGTGGCGCCCTGGACGAGGTTCAGCGACAGTGACTCTTCAGTTCTTTCCTGAAACTCATCCTGAGAACTCAGCTTAGCAGTGCAAACATCGAGCTCCACAGACAGACAGACAGACAGACAGACAGACAGACAGACAGACTGAAACATTAACCACAGCCTGTCAACATGAACCAGTGTAACTAAATACTAAATGACACGACACAGGAAATACAGTGTGAAACATGAAACAGTATAACGGATAACTAACCTGCTCAACACAAACTGAGTAAAGCTCTCATTCAAACGACCAATGAGAAGAGCTGTCGGCACTGCTACAAGAAGTCCTGACAGAGTCTGCTGCCATACAGAGAAGATTATAGAAACACAGGGGCGAATGGGGAAATGACCACAAATGACCACAAATGACCACAAATGGCCCAGTTGCACCGACTGTGGGCAAAAGTGCCGCAGGATGCCGTACAGAACCTGTCTGCCTACATGCCCAACCATATCTCACCTTGTGTCCAGGCTAGAGGAGCCCAGACCTCCTTTCATCTCCCCCATAAACTTCTCCTTTCATTCTAATATTGCAATGACTTACATATATCATCGTTACGCTCCCACGTACAAAGATTCAGTCCATTCCAACAAGTCCTTCTTGAATTTTGTTCATTTTACCCAACGGCTGTTTGAGCAGTAATACAGATATCGCTCTCTCTCTCTCTCTCTCTCTCTCTCTCTCTCTCTCTCTCTCTCTTTCTCTCTGTCATGTTTATTTTATTCATTGGGGACTATGAATTCACTGACACCCTTAAATTTGCACTGTAAAAAAAACAACAAAATGGTGAAGAAAGCTTCCAGATTTGCTTCTCCATTCAGGGCACCACCCACACATCCACTCGTCAAGTAGTACTAGCTTGTCTGAGTTACTTTCAGAATTAAAAATTAAGGTCACTTCCACACGTCTTATTCCGCGAGATGAAAACGTTTGCTCTCTGATATGGGATCTTCGCTCCTCGGCGCAATGATGTGTACGCCCATTAGAAAGCATCTCATCGGGGGAAATTCAGCAGCACGTTTTAAGACGGTGAACTTGATGTATCCCCTTCTTGCGTGCGAGGCGGGCCACGTGGATCTGTCGCTTCTTAACGTTTCAAAGCAACGGGGAAAGGTCGTTAAGGAAAGATAGATACACACTCGTTTCCCTGCTGTTGGAGTTTGATCCTTCCCTATGAAGCTGGAGCCTCTGCTTTTATCCTGAGCTGAAAGTGATGTGAAGCAAAGGCAGCGGAGCTGTGCTGCTGGTACATTCGCGACAGTAGGTGAAGTAGGTGCACACCTACAACAAGGAGGCTTATCAGCTGGCAGCTTGTCCAAGACACTGGTCACACCTGGGATAAACATCTGGGCGTCTGGGTGATCATATCATAAGTATCCAGCTGAAAATACAGGCGTGAATGGGATATAATGCATCTCGAGGAGACATTGAAATCCCATCACTCAAATTACACTTGGAGGTGGTCATATCTCTGCCCACTGCCCACATCACTGCCCCAGTCCAGCTTTTGCTGGTAACTATTTTTTTGAGGGTCAAGGTGAATGAAAAGCTGCTCAGATGAAAACATACCCTATTCTAGAAAACTAGCTCTTGACCAGGATTTTGGTCATGGTTTGTGATGCTGGTCATACCGTTCAATCAGTTTGGTGTTGGTGGTCACCCAGCCTGGGCTTGCTGGCCATGATGTTCATGCTGGTTGACCAGCTTGGTCATGTTGCTCATCCAGCATGATTTAGCTTTGTCAGGTTGAAGCATGTTGCTTGTAGACCAGTTAAACCATCAAAAATACCCCTGGTCAAGCTTTTGACCAGCATAGGGTATGTTGCATTTAATTTGGCTGGTCAAGTTGGTCAACCAGCTTGGTCTTGTTGGTCATGCTGGGCGACCAATATGGTGTTGCCTGTCATGATGGTGAACAGTCGTGGTTGTACTTGGCATCTAGCATGGTCACATTTGTTCCAACTGGCTTGGTCAGATTGAATGAGCTTTTTGACCAGTGCAACCATCAAACTGAAATAAAAACATACCCTGTGCTGGTCAACAGCTAAGCTGGTCAATCTGAACCTGCTATATATCAGATTTCTGTATGGTTACACCATGTAAACCAGCATGGGCCTATGTTAGCAGCATGGTTCTCAAAGTTATTCTCAAGGGGGGTCTCCTGGGGTTCCTGGGGCATATGACCAAGGGGTCCAGAGGTCATTCTGAACTATAATGTCAGCCAAGATGAACATATGTGACCACCTTATCACCACGGATCACTCATGAAAGTGGCTGCCAAAAACACCTCCTATAGTTTGCGACAGACAGTTGACACACACACACACACACACACATGCACAGCTGAGGTGTTAACTCGGGGTCTCTTCCTCACTCCATTGCTTCATTTATTTCACTTGAAAAACCTCAGGGACACCATCACCCTCTCTCTCCTCCCTCACACACACTCCCTCTGTCTCCGTGTCATTGGACGTCTGAGGTAATTGGGTTAAAGGATGACACTGCTTAAAGGAGAGGGGAGCAATGCAGTCTTACACACACACATCGCCTCACACACACTCTCCTATGAGCTGAGTCACAGTGGACGAGGCTTGCTGCAGTAGGGATGGTACCATATTGTGATGTATCTGACCTTCCCGTCTAACGAGACAACAAGATAAAGAGAGTGTAACGAGATAAGAGACTACTGAACAGACTGGACTCATCATTAGATGGGTATCATCAAGACTGCGTCGGCATCAATGCCATAGGACCACCACGGAGCAGGAATAATGTGGGTGGTGGGTCATTCTAGTGTCCGGTGATCTGAAAAAATCACCTTTGTTACATTAAAATACTGCTTTTTGTACATCTTTTAAATATAATTCTTTGTTTTATCAGCATGGATCGAATGATTATTTGTGCTATATCAGATTTCATGATAAATGGACCAATAGAAATGCTCCAAAATGACTGTGAGGTTTCTATGGTGCATGACGCTGTTTGTGAGGAGACGGGTTTTCCATATACCTTCACTGTCAGTCCCAGCCTTCCCGAGGCCCTAGGTAACACCTACGTAACGGGGAACTCGTTTTGCATAAACGAGTTCGCATTTACATCCTCGAAACGTCAGACAACCATTACGACCATCTGCTCTTCTTCTGCCGTATCTTTGAATTTAAAAGGTGTTATTACATTCTCATTATGAAGGTTTTCCACCAGTGTGAAAAACCCTTTAACCAGGCAAAGAACCAATTAAGCGCGCAGATGATTCCCTACGTTGCCATGATGTTATGCAGAACCCCTCAAGAACCATTTTTATACGACTGTACCTTGGTCAATAATCCTGTTCTACCCACATCTGAATTGCCTTTTGGCATCCAGGTTTTGCTTTTTGTTTCTTCATAAAAGATCACTGTAAGTACCTTCAACTTCTCTTTAATTTCCTTTATTCGTCCGGAATGGGTTGAAAATGGCGAGGCTGCAGTTTCCCACCTTCACTTTGGCCCTGCTTCGCTGGCACCTTAACTGCTGCAGACTTCATCTCAAACTGAAAAAGACTCTTGTGGAGCTGGGCTTTCACTTCTCCAGGCTCCCCCAGGTGCATCTTTTGATCTGCTTGAACTTCCAATTCAAACACTGCTGCCCTGATACATAACTGAACGCTTAAGTCAATGGTGAATAGCAACGGTTGCTAGGCATTAATTGGAGGACCCCGAAATGAAGACAGAGCTTGGGATTGATCATTGGGCTACATTTTGCATCTTGAGGAACAACACTGATGGTGGACTGATGCGTGAATTGCCATAATGAGGGTAAATATTGCTTCCATTTGGTGGCCTATGATTGGCTTATTTTTTACGATTTAATGATTAAAACAGTCACGTCACCTTGAGAATGCCAACATAAATAATTAAGTATAGTGTTTTACATGATATTCAACATGTATGTGTCAACGCAATCTCATTTCCTACCAAACATGCAACATCAGAAAGATGTTCAAATCATATCTGTATCACGTTGGTGAGTCCAGACCCACCTTTGCACGTCTGCTGGACGTACAAACAGGTTCAATCCTTTATATTTAGTGCAGATTGTCTGGCGTACCTCCTTGAGATGCGTCACGTACCAACAGTGGTAAATGGACCACTGGTTTGAGAACCAGCCAATCAGGGTGAGAGGGTTCTGTTGAGACACATGCCAGAAGACAGCACCATCCAGCATGAAGAGGATGTAGTCCTTCTGCGGTTCTCAGAACAGGAGCCATGGTTGACTTGCACTGTCTTGGTGAATCACCGTGGTTACTGCAATGCAGCTCAAGACTAAGCTCAGACATGTCTGGGAAACCAATCCTCAGCATGCAGTCGCACCTGCTGTTCCAGTATGAAAGCCGAACAACAAATGAATCAGTGCTGTCGCAAAAGCAGCTCCTACCTCCCAAGCAAGAACTTCCCAGGAGCAGGAATAAAATTTTGTTTACGCCTGTTTTGGTACAAACACTCCAAACTCCAAAGTCTTGTTTCCAGTTGACTCCCCGAGAGGCGTGAAATGCCTTGAGGGCATGAAGGAGATGTTCAGCTTTGGGTTTAGGCAAACTTTCAGCCGTCTATAGCGAGAGACGGTATTGACACGATGACGTATTTGACACTCAACCACACTCAGGACGACTCTTGGAGTACAATGGTGATGTTACTGCAAGCCACCATTTCCTGGTAAATTGAGACCACCTACTGCAGCAGTAACAACCCACCTGAAAACCTTCTGCTCTTACTGGTGAGGCTGGTCAACCAGCTTGGTAATGCTGGTCATAATGGGGGTCCAACTTGGTCAATATGATCCTGATTGTAGACCAGTTAAACAAAACTCAAGCAAAAGAAAAAAAGACTCTATGCTGGTCAGGAGACCAGCTTAACCAGTTTGACTCTGAAGCAGATAAACATGACCTTATTGCCTAACAACAGCTAGAGGGGTATAAAGGCCCCCAGCCTTGAGCTGAGACTGAGGGCCAGTCAACCCATGCAGAGTGAGTGACCACAGACCCCTGACCATGGACAGGCTGAGGATTGTTCTCATCCAGACAATACAGTCAGCACTTAAGACAGTTGCGCCACCCCGGAACTAAAGTGGGACTTCCTAGAACAACTGTAGACATTCTCTTCCTCAAAAACACTCTCTTATTAAACCCATCTCTCTTTCTGCAGCTGCACTTTGTTTTTAAAAAAAAAATGAAAAGAAAAGAAACAGTAGAAAGATGGATCGGAAGCCTCCACTGATTCCGATTGAGATGTGTTTCTACACAGCTTCCCGGCAGAAAGCGCAGCTCCCTGGCGAGGCTGCGGGAACATCTTTCGGAAGTAAACAACATGCTGTAAACAAATTTCACCTGCCTGACACATAAACACACACACAAAACTGATAACACCCACCCACCTGATAACACACACACACACACACACACACACACACACTCTTTTTCCTCAAATACCAAACTGAGCATACCTTGCTCACTTTGAACTGTTGTGTTGTGATCTATAACTAGTGTGTGTGTGTGTGTGTGTGTGTGTGTGTGTGTGTGTGTGTGTGTGTGTGTGTGTGTGTGTGTGTGTGTGTGTGTTGGGGCCTAGACAAGAGTGCTTTGAAGAAGAAAGGTTCCTTTCATCATTATTAAGCTTGACACGAACTTCACGATGTCCCAGCAGCCGACACACACTCTATCCAAAGCTAGCACTCTCTCTCTCTCTCTCTCTCTTTCTTCTTTTCTTTTCTCTCTTTCTTCTTTTCTTCCTCTCTCTTTCTCTCTCATCTGATTGCTCCATCTTAGTGCTAAGCATCAAAACTATAATAAAACTATAATAAAAATCCATCTCCTGCTTTCCGTCTCCATGACTTCTCTAAATTCTACCTCAGTGAAGAGAGCTAATCTGAACATTAATACACATTACACACATTATTATTAGCGACATCAATACTGAATATTACGCGTTATATTGACACACACACACACACACACATTTTTGACACAATGTTGCCCTCAGTATGTCATTCGGACAAAAATGGACTTAAGCAATGCTGTGGAAATCTTAGAGATGGTGGAATTAGCGTGTGTGTGTGTGTGTGTGTGTGTGTGTGTGTGTGTGTGTGTGTGTGTGTGTGTGTGTGTTTGTGTACAATTGAGACATCTTCACTGTTTTGGTGTGAAGTAGCTTAACATCATTGCACCACTGGCATCTGTTTACCTCTCTGTGCACTTCATCAAAGAGAGGGAGAGAGAGAGAGAGAGAGGGTAGAGAGAGAGAGAGAGAGAGAGAGAGAGAGAGAGAGAGAGAGAGAACAATAAGGAGCAAGAGTGACAGGGCAGGGCCATGAGAGAGTGAGAGCAGAAAATCGAGAAAATAGGTTGTGAACGAGAGAGAGAGAGAGAGAGAGAAGAAAAGGAAACGAAAATAGGATAAGAGATAGGAAAGAGATCTAGGAGAGGAACAGAGAGAGTGACAGAAAAGAGAAAGTGTCAGAGCGAGCATGCAGAGATAGACAAAGCTGGATTATGTGAGTTATTGCGAGAGGGTGTTGGTTATGTATAGCCTGGATCTCTTTTCTGTCCAATTTAGATCTCTGCAGTTTCGTTTCTGCCCCCAGCTTATTTCATTTGTGCCAGTGTGCTTATTTTATCTCCTCTGCTCTCTCTCCACCTCTCTCTGTCTCTCTCTCTCTCCACCTCTCTCTGTCTCTCTCTCTCTCGCACCTCGTAGTTCAGCTCGGTGTGTCTGGACCCTCTGTCCTCCGTTGCTGTCAGGAAGAGGTACAAGGTCAGAGCGTGTTGTGGTTTGAGTCCATTACAGAGGCCGCTCTTTACACTGATACTGCCTTCTACAGTTTCTCAAGCCAATATCAGTCTAAAGGCATGCAGGACTATAAACACTGACTCAGCACACAATATCAATATACGCACACACACACACACACACGCGCAACACACACAGCATCTCCGTCAAAGGCCCGTCAAAAAGCCTGACACGTATTTAATAGCTTTATATTGACATAGTTTTTAAACGCCCCTGTCAGAATCAGGCCAAAGGAGTGACTGTGCTCAAAGTGTGAGTGTGCGAGTGTAGATGTTTGATTGCTTCCATAGAAGCAGTGGAGAGCTTAATAAAGCATTTCCTGTGGTGAGGCATGAGGGGGATGCAAAGCCATGATTTACGTGTCAGAGTGGAAATCGGAGGTGTGTGTGAGTGTGTGTGTGTGTGTGTGTGAGAGAGAGAGAGAGAGAGAGAGAGAGAGAGAGAGAGAGAGAGCGAGAGAGAGAGCGAGAGAGTATGCACTTCTTGACCGTTCTACCCTCAGTATTCCACAACTCTTGGATAAACCACAATTCCTCCAAGCCCACATCAGAACACAGAAGCCTAAATCACACACAACACACACTGAAGTTCACCCAGGAAGAATGTAATGATCTCCAACAGGAACACCACCCACTCCCTCACCCAGCAGCTTCCAGGTCATTTGTTTATCCTTCTCCCCCATTACAGCTGTATCAGGGTCAGAAATGATGGGTTTACAAACCAAGATTGTTCAACGCCTCCAGCCCTTCAAACGTGCCCTCTAATCGGCCATCGCCACTCAACACTACAATCAGAACTTCTGAAAACAAAACACATCTCCAAACAGAGGTCACAAAGAGGAAATATGGAAAGGCGAAGTTTGAGGCGAAGGATGGAGTTGGTAACCTCAAAGTGACCCACCAGAACAAGCAGAACAAGGCGCTTGAAACCATATTTAAGACTGAACTAAAACAATACAACCATGCTCAGAAGAAGTGACTAACGCCGATCATCTCTAAAACAGTCCGCCCGAGGTCAGGACATCTGATAGTAGGCCAAGACTTTAACAACCCACTTTAACATATTTAAACTTATGGACATTTGAACTTCATTTGACCTTCATTTTAAGGGACACCCTATGCCCTTATAGCTGCCATTTCCTCCTTTGGCTGAAATAATGTCAATTAGATGTTTCCTAGCTCTCTACCTCACTGACATCGAATGGAAGAAAGACTTTCCCACTCCACTGTCCACTGTCCTCAATCTTTGTACAGACGCTCCACATTCCTCCTCAAGCCTCTCTGATACAGTAAAAGATCTCACAGTGGTAGCCCAGATGGAGAGATCTGCAATTCTCTGCAGATACATTTCTCAAACTGGTACACACATATTACAGGAGAGAGAGAGAGAGAGAGAGAGAGAGAGAGAGAGAAAAGGAGAGAGAGAGAATAAGAATGGGAGCATGAGTCATAAATACATACAAGGACAAGTTCTCTATCACACAAATAATCTGTTCTTTTTTTTCACTCAGCCGTTTATATTGGTCTTATTCCTGTATTCTTTCTCTTTCTTTCATTTTTTTTCTTCTCCCAGGTCCTCTTGTATTTCTCATTCTCTCTCTCTCTCTCTCTCCCTCTCTCTCTCTCTCTGTCCATCTGTCTCTTACTCTTTTCTTCTTGCCCTCCCTCTCCTAACCCCCCCTCTTTCTCTCTCACTCTCTCTAATCTCTCTCCTTACCTAAGTCACTCTTTCCTTCCCCTCTCTCGTTCTCACTCCATCTGTCTCTCACCCTCGCCTGTCTCACCCCCTTAACCCCCTCCCCCACCACCGTCGCTCCTCCTTGAGTACTACAGCTGACCCTGGTAATGACAGGCTTGCAGACAGATGTTCCCATGGCTATGCACACCGTCCCCTGCTGTGTCCCTCGCTCACTCTACCTGTGTCCTACTTCTCTCTCATCTACCATGTCCAATCAGAACCTTCCTCACCCTTTTAGGTGTTAATGTGAGAGAGGGGGCATCCGTGACCCACCTTTGACCATTCCCATGCTCCTCTGCGGCTTTTCAACCCGTAGTCAATTTCTCTCGGCTGTAAATGTGTCAGTGCTCTGTCTGATGGGAGTGTGTGGTTGTACGCGTACAGGTTCATCCCGACCAATCCCATCATGTTTATCTAATCCGTGGTATATACAGTACGAGTAAGGAGGGCTGACTCATCTAGCACTGGACAGTGATTCAGCATTCACGAGAATAGCCTCAGTCTCTTGAATGAATCAGTGAGACGAGGCTATGGAGTATTAAAGCAGACAAGAAGAGAAGAATGCCAAGCTTTGATGAAGTACTGAGGGAGCACAATGAAGTGTTGCCCACTTCCACTGATCTATCCATGCTCTACTCACAAACACGTTCTTTCATAGCTGCGTAACTCATGGACAGGCTTTGAAGGCCAAAATGATAGACTGAGCTTCAGTATGGCCCAAAAAGTTAAAAATCTTCACGCTTGAAGTTCCAAAACTCTTGTTTAGAGCCAACTTTCCACCCAACTTTCAGCACTGAACTCTCCTGAGCTACAGTTGTAGTCTGAAGTTCATGTGCACTCATCATGGATATGAAGATCGTGGAAATATACGTTCCTTTGGTGTGTTTTTGGGATCCCTGACCTTTGGAACACTCAATTTTGTTCAGGTTTCAAGCATCGATGTGAAGGTTTGAGGTCATGCTTAAGATCCACTGGCACCAAAACAGCCCCAGAACATGATGCTCCCACCACCATGTTTAACAGCAAACACACTCGTTGGGGTTGAATAACACACCTTTACCTAGCTCTGGTCACTGTAGCTCTATCAGTGTCTCATCTGACCAGAAAACTATTTCTTTTTTTTGTGTCCATGTTGTTTAAATGCATGCTCCTCACAGGACCCTGTTGGCCGAGGTGTTTAAAAACTCCAGCAGCACTGCTGTGCCTGATCCACTCATACCAGCGCAACTCACACCAACACACCACCAACACCATGTCAGTGTCATTCCCTGAGAATGACCCACCACCCACGCACTGTAATAGCTGCTCTGTGGTGGTCCTGTGGGGTCCTGACCATTGAAGTTCAGGGTGAAAGGAGGAAGGTAAAGTCTGCAGAGAAACAGATGAACTACAGTCTGGAATTATAGAACTTTTAATTAAAGAAAGAGGAGTCAGAGTCCCTTTACAGTCAATTCGGGCCACTGTTTTAATCGTGGGTTACATTTAAAAGCCAGTTCAAGCTTCTGTAAATAATGTCTTTCATAATAGCAGCCATAAACATAAACAATGCCACCCCTGCTATGAAAAGCCTGCTTTCATGTCTCATCTTAATGGGATTCGCTTTGTACTTCAAGTCTATAGATTTTCCTCATTCAGATTCTCTCGCTTTTACTCCAGCAACAATGAGGACGATTTACCCAGAAACCACCACCATTTGTTTTCAATCGACACAGTTTGATCCAGCGCTGTAAATTTTGTTGCATTTTCGGAGAGTTGAAAGGTCTTTCGTGCCCGCCAGCGCGATATAAGAAAACACTGTTTGTGTTGTCAGTCTCGGCAAGCTGAGTAAACCAAAGACAGCAGTCTGTTTTCTCTCTCTCTCTCTCTCTCTCGCTCTCTCTCTCTCTGCCTTTCTTCTTTCCTCATCCAAAGTTGCTTACCAGCAGCTCTTCTATTGTTTCTCACACACTAAATCATCCTGCTCAACACACTCACGAGTGCGCGCTTGCTGGTTTCCAAGAATGATTCTCATAATTCACAAACCTCACTCTTTTCTGATGTGTCTGGGAAAAGCACTGTTGCAATGTTCACTCCTTCTCTGGGCTGTGGTCATCAAACAGATCATGCAGTGGACTTTATGGAATTGTCGCGGAGGATCTCGGCAGCAGTTCTGGGTCCCATTTAGGCAAATACCCTCCAAGAACCAGACACATTCAGACACATCCTAGAACTAATGGAAGTTATATCTTGCGCTGTGTCTGTCAGCCTGTAGGCAGTTGAAAATTACGAAGCCTGCATTCGAACAGACACCCAGCTCAAACCCCAGAATCCCACCCCCAGGGTTCAAGACCAGCCTGGCATCACATCAAAAATACACCTATACACACAGTGGAGCTTCCAGTGCATGTTTACTGCTCTGTCCACGTGTACATGCAATCAACCTGCATACAGACTCTGACTGAGAGGGGGCGGGAATAATGACATCACAGAAAAGTATACAGTGCAGACTGCTGTGTCTGAAACAGAAGAAATGCTGTTGACTTGTTAGAACTTATAGTGCAGGTCTGATGTGAGTTGTGTGTGTAGGAACCTATAGAGGTGTAAGCTTCTTTAGATGTGTCCTGAGTGCCTACAAGAAAAACAGTCTCCCTGGCATTTGATATCTGTCTTAAAATTCTACTTTTCACCAAAACAACGGTAAATAAATTATACAGAAGTACATGGACAAGGCCAAAGGCACAGAACATATATTTAATGCATATGTGCGCGTGTGTGTGTGTATGTGTTTGCACGGTTGGGGGGGGGGGGTATACTCCATTTATATGAGATTAGACACTGCTGGAAGTAAACTTCCTCCTTCCCTCACCCAGATCTGTGTGTTTAGTAACTGTGCAGTTAGGCCAGTGAGCCTGGGGCAGTAAAGTGCTCATAGATCAGGTTGCTGGAGTTTCTTTAAGCTGTGTGTCTTCGGTTCAGCCACTAACTATGGGACGTAGAAACTGGGGCGACATTCCTACACCCATTAACTGAGTTCCTACGAGCAGTTTAAGTTTCATTTTAAATGGGTATTAAATATTATATGTGTAATCATTTTACTGCTGTTTGCTTCTGTAGCCTATGATCAGACACACTGACCTACTCAGCTAAACAATGAGTCAAACAGTCCTGGTCAGACCAGACATCACGTGTGTGTCCCAACTGCATCCTAATTGCTCTTTGAGTTTAGCTTAGTATAGTAGTATAGATAAATGTAGTGTAGATGCATTAAAGACAAAAGAGGAAAAGTTGAACATGTTCAAAAATCCAAGAGGCATCTTGGAACATCTGAAAAATGGCAGATATCCATCAAAAGAACTTGATCATGGAGGAAGATTTACAGTCAACCAACACACCAATGGGAGTGACAGTCATACCAGAGATGATCATCCACCTAGAGGACTGCATCGAACATTTTGGGGGTTCACCCAGGCCAGCGTTTCAGGCAGCATCTGGGCATACAGACATACATTCACTCGCAGACCCATGCATTCATTCACACCCCAGGGCAATTTAGAGTAACCTATTCAACCTGATCTCCATGTTTTTGGAAAATGGGAGGAAACCAGAGTCCCCAGAGGAAATCCATGCAGACACGGGGAGAACATGGAAACTCCACCAACATAGGGCCTTGAACCCAACACCCCAGTGCTGGGAGGCGATTAGTATATAGTATTTACTTTATCCCAGATAGGGAGCATATATCGGTTCACTGCCTAACAACTCAGATTAATGAATAAATTGGAAAAAGAGCAATAATAAGGAAGTTCACAGACTTACAACCTTACAAATATAGCAAAACATCCAGTTGGTTGTCCATTTTAACTCTTGACCAACATAAGTTATGTTTCTGTTTGACGGTGTAGCAGATCGACAAGTATGATAAACCTCGCCTAGACAAACACGAAACTAGAAATCCAGCACAACCAAGTGGGTCAACCAGCATGGCCAGCAAAACAAAGCTGATTAACCAGCATGACCAGTAAGAAAAATGCAGGTCGATTCGCAAGACCAGCATCTAAAGCATCTTACACTATGCTGTCTGAACGCTTGTTGACCAGCTTGCTTACCAGTATAGGGTATGTATTCCCCTGAATGACCACCTTTTCAACCAGCTTAGACCATCTGAATCCAGTTACCAGCAAAAGCAGGGAAGAAAAGCTCTCACCAACAAGCCTCAGATTTACTCTTCTCTGGACTCTTTGTCTTTTTCTTGGACCTCGATGTCTTCTTCGGTCACTTCAGAGCCTCCGCCCTGATGTCTTAGTGGGAATATCACTCTGCCATCTTCCTATAGCTAGATGAGAAAAGGATAAGAAGATCTAGCTGAAAGGTTAGAGGTCTTGAAACATGTAGGTTTGGAACAAACATGGCAGAATATCATAAGAATGTCCTCTCACTTCTTAGTCAAAATAACCAAAAAGCGCTGTAGTTAAAATCCAATTAGTTAAATGTAACATAAAGCGAGCACATACATGATGACCAACTTTGAGTCCAGTTTCATGGTTGAAGGTTGGAGGTTAAGATATTCAGGCAGAACAACATTTCCATACAAGTATAATTTGCGTATCTCCTCAAGCACCAAAACAAAACACTCGGAAAGCTGATCCCAGTTCTTCTAATCGCACCAGTATCGGGTCACCAAAAACAAACCCTTGTTGCTGTAGCGGAGTTGACATTTGGGAAAGAGGATGTATTTACATTCACTTCTCCTGGCTGTATTATGAGGACAGTCTATTAAAGTCAGCCCGGTGTCAAAAGGTCTGCATGCATTTATCGCACAATAAATAAGCACGACCCGAGGGAGTCCAAACACAGACAGACTGCGTCTTTCAAACCGGGCCTACACGTATACGCTCCCTCAAAGTCCCAGGGAAGTCAAACCTTTAACAAACAGATCTCGCTGTTTTAAGGTCCGCGCGGTTCAGCACGCCATTAATGCATTCTAATGTTTCTTGTTAAGTCTGTGTATATTGACTTTGGGTGACTGCCCTTTTGACCTATGCCATGTATTTGCATCAGTCCTTGGGCTACGAAAACACTCTCATCCACTCAAACGAGCTTTCCACGGAAAGTTAGTAGCTCGCCACAGTTTTCCACAAGGGGCTGAGCTCAAGGCCCCAGGCTGGAATCTATACGCATCTCAAACCAACTCAGATAATAATGCATACTCCATATGGGCAAAAGTATTTGGACACCTACTGAAAAGAGTTTTTCCTTTTATTGTCCATAGCAGAGTTCCTGCTAGATTTTGGAGCGTCATCCCTAACTTCCCGATTCATCACAAAACTGTTGGATGGAGCAACATCTGATAGGAACAGAGTTCTTTCTTCTAGACAACACCTTGTATCAGTGTGCCAATGCATATCTGCTCCAGGGAGTCCTATTCTATTGGCAGTACTTCTCTACAGGGACTAGACATGGTGTGTGTGCGCATTTGAAGATCTGTGTCAGCAATGGGCGCATTTACTTCAAGTCCATTAACATTCAAAATTGGTTCCTCCTGCCGTATGAGCTGCCACTCTTCTGGGAAGGTGTCTAGATCTCCGAATATGGCCGAGATTCATTTTGTCAGTCATCAAAGAATAAGTGAGATCAGGCACTGATGTTGGGCAATGAGCCTGGATCTCACTCAGCATTCCAGCTCATCCCAAAAGGTGTTAGAAGAGCTTGAGGCCAGGACTTCCTCCACACCAAATTGATTCTTTATGGAGCCTGTTCTGTATGTACGCATGTACACAAACACAGTCGTGCTGAGAGAGTCCAGTGGCGGTGTGCTTAACCTCACTTCAGTCATCGCATGTGATGATCTAAGGATTGAGTGCACTTGGCCATGAAAACCCATTTAGTGAATCTCATAATAAACATTTCTCGTGTTTACGTTGTTTCCATGGGCTGTTTGTAACTCTGCGGTCAGCGATGCAATCAGGGTCAGGCAGTTTTCCCATTTGTTGTGGCTGAGCTCGTAAAGGTACCTGAATCTAAATAACTGCACTTACTGTTGGACAGGGAAGCTCTAGCAAGACAGAAATATATTGTTTTATTGTTTATTTTAGAAAGCTGGCAACGTCAGTCGGTCACTCTGTTGTGACCTGGGTCACTGCTAATGACATGAGAAGTACTGCCAGTAGAATAGGAGGTAACATAGACCTATTTACACCATGCCTGATGCCAGGCTACCACTGAGCTGTAAAGCAGTAGAACTGTGTGCTCACTCAATTTTGGCATGAGGTGGGGAGTTGCGAATGAGGTGTCATCCTGACCTCATTAACGATCTTGACACTGAATGCAATGAAATCCTCACAGCACTGCTCCATAATCTAATAGAAAGCCTTCCCTGGACAGCAGAGACTATTGTTTTTTAACACCCTTGTATTTGGAAGAAACAATGAATTAGCAGGTGTCCCAATACTTTTGCCCAATAGAGTTTAATGTTAACAGTCATTGTGAGGTGCTGAACCACTGACTGTATATATGATACATATAAATGTTTTGCTTTGGTGAGCCTTGTGGCTGGAACAGATTCCAAATGCATGTCTTTCCCCACTGGATTCCCAAATGTCCATTCATTACGTTCTAAACACATGCAAACCCTTTTTGCGAGGAAACGCTTCGGTTCCAACAATAAGAGAAACACAGTGACTTGCAAATTTTGCGGCGTTCGTTTTTTCCAAGTTCCTCCTTGTTTCAATAAACCACAAACAGAACCAGCGAAGAAGAGACGAGTGAGCAGGACAATGCAGAGTCCTTCCCAAGACAGGATTCCGATTAATATTCCATGCACGTGTGGACACTCCTGACCCCGCTACAGGGTCAAAACTAAAACACTGCAGGCGAGTCACCCCACCATGATCAAGGTCATATACCTCTGATGTAAATGTGTCCCGTCTTCATCGGAGACATTCCGGGCCTGGGTGTGATAACGGAGAAGCCTGTGTGAGTCCATGATTGAATAGCAGTGGTTTAGAGAGAGGGAAGAGACAGATCTGGGTTTATCACATTGAATATCTGATTCACACTTAAAAACAAAAGCTTTCCAAAAGCTTGTTTGAGGTGGTGCTATAAAAGGAAAGCTTTGGTTCCCTAAATAACCCTTTAAATAGCTTTATAATGGAATATCGGAATGTGCCATCTGCTGCGTCTGTAGCATATGGTTGTTTGCCATAGCTAATGTAGACATTTCTCTGTATATAGTAAAGATAACCACACGGCCCCTCAGGAACCTGAAGTCTTGAAGTCTCGAAGTCCTGAGAATTCCTGCAAATTCAACCAACCCTTGCTGTGTTTTCCAGAAATTGCGGTTTTGTCTCACCACATTATTTCCACACTCAACATACAATAGGTTCCACAGGCTTCACCCAAAACCACGTACTGATGGATGTCCTACTACTAGTGCTGTACTACTTCAACATACTCTTAAGTCCTAAGCCCTGCTTGAAATGGACACTGTTTGGAACTTCTTGAAGCGTAGGTAAAAGGAGCACCATGCCATGTGTCCCTTCAACTGTATATGTCCCTGCTGCTTAACATGCAGAGTCCTCTTTTTTTTTTCTCAACCCTGGTCATGGAGGCACCCCTGCCCAGCACGTTTTGGCTTCAAAACACCCCATGCAACTATAAAAAGGGCTTGTTAATGATTTGTTGACTGTCTTTGAGTTTGACATTCCATTATTTGCCTAAAAGGTATTTAAAGGAGACATGCCAGGAGATCCTAGGCTACTAAAATATGTATTTTTAAAATAGTCAAGTATTCATTCAATGGTCTTCATTTGGGAGATAATTATGAAGAGAATTTTATACTGAGCTCAGCTCTACAGTAGCTCCCATCATTGGAAGCTGAAAAACAGGAAAAACATAACCTGATTCATTCTGTACTGGAGTCTCAAACATAGGATCTAACCTTTTCTCCTGTGTTCCAGTGGAATCCAATGACATATTCAAATTATAGCGTGCAGTGCATTTCACAATGAACGGGGTCTCGCTTTGCAGAGATCTGGGTCCAGGCCTCTTCAGACATGTGAAAGACTGCATGGATGTACATTTGACGGTTCATCATTAGTGCAGATATGACCACTGTCCATTTTAGGGATTTGTGTGAAACACTACAGTGGGATATAAGGCTACAGGGTTGCTATGGCATCCCAAGTGGATGCTAAGCTGGTACTTCATCATTTTGGTGGCATCCATGATGGTTGAAAAAGGTGTTGTTAGAAGATGCCATCCAAAGTGGATGCTCTGGTGGTGCTACAGGGTTGCTATGGCATCCCAAGTGGATGCTATAGTGTTGTTACATCAGGTTGCACTGGTATCTGATGTGGTTGCTATGGTATTGCCCTTGGCTTTAAGGTTGCGATTCTACATCACAGAAATTGAATCCAGTGGATCCATTCAAAGTGGATGCTACGGTATTGCTACATGGCTTTGATGCTTTTCCAATTAGGTGCTATAGTGTCGATAAATGGTTTCTATGGTATCACAGGGGATTTCCATAATGTTGCCAGTGTGTTACGTATATAAGATACATATGGATTTATATATAATACAGCCTATACGTCATTTACAGTTGTATAGTAACACTGACCACAGTCCAGCCAATCTGATTTCAGATTTGTATAAATTCAGATGACATCACAATGCTTATTTCACCATTAGTGCAGATTGAAGAGCTTTAAAAATGCAAATGAGGGCCGGCCGCTGTCCACTTCAGGAAGTTATTTGTGCGAGATGGTACAGTATGAGACAATGTTATGGTATGAGTATTAAATGATGAGCGATGAGGGTACTTATGTAAAGGGGGCTTTTAAAGAGGCCATAAATGTTTTATTGGGCGTTTCACTCAGAGACAGTAATGTGAGCAAGCACTGGCTGAGAGCTAAGAAGCATTGTGGTTACAAGTGTGAGCTGCAGGTTTTAGGTGACAGTGCAGTGTGTGTGTGTGTGTGTGTGTGTGTGTGTGTGTGTGTGTGTGAGAGAGAGAGAGAGGGGGGTACAATAATGCAGTCAGGTTTAAGATTCCACAGCTCTTCCGTTTACTGACAGGTTCCCACACACTCCCAGTTGTTCAGTCTCTACACACACAGCCAGTGTCGTGAAACAGAGAATTAAGTCATTTTGTGTGTGTGTGTGTGTGTGTGTGTGTGTGTGTGTGTGTGTGTGTGTGTGTGTGTGTGTGTGTGTGTGTGTGTGTTTGGTGGGTTATTTTAACTGTCTGTCACTCTAATATTACAGGAATGTTCTAGGTTGAGCAGATATGATTTCCCTTTCCATCGCCATTGGCGTTCTGAAGCTTCACACACAACCAGTATTGTCCTGCAGTCATCTCTCTCTCTCACATACACACACACACACACACACACACACACACACACACACACACACACACACACTCATGAGCGAGTGAACGAGAGTGAGAGTGTGTAATGAACCCATAGTGGAGAGAGGATAGAGGCAGAATTGTTTTCATCAGCTTGAGTGCTGCTAGGATAAAGCCTGTCATGCTCTAGATGAGAGGAACACACACACACACACACACATACACACACACACACACACACACACACACACACACACACACACACACACACACACACAGTGACTATTATTGTTAGCCATAAAAGCCTGTAGCCCATCCGACATCGTACAAAGGAAATTTGTTCTCATTGTTAGAAGAGGAGATTGCCTGAAATCTGACTGTTGCACTGACGTACAGTAACGGTAAATGTAATCATATACAGTGTGTTTGCACTGATACTGAATAGACTGTCTGATCTAATCGTGTGTTTGACTATTTGTCAAACTACCATTTCAAAGGAAATAAAAGGTGTTTGAAGACAACATTTGCTTATATAAATACCTATGCAATGCTGGGGTATTGTTTGGAACTGCTGCAACAGCATTATGGCATTGCAGGTGGCTGCTGTGGTATCTCAGGTGGTTGCAGTGTGGTTCATTTAGTTGATTTAACTGGTACTACATAGTTTTTCTGACATCCCTGGTGGTTGCCAAGTGTATTATATGGTGTTGCTTCAAGGTTTGAAAGATATATTGGTGGTTGCTAAGGTGTTGCAGCATAAGGTGTTACTGTGGTTGTATGAGTGGTTGATATATTGATACGGCTATGATGGTACCCGACAACAATGCTATGGTGTTGCAGCATAGTTTCAATCAGATCAGGGAATTCTTACGAAGGTGTTCTTACATGGTTGTTATGGCATCTCAGGCAGTGAACAGTATAGTATGTCTGGGAGATGATGGCCACTGTGTGGTAACATTTAAGGTGCTGCATGGTTGCTGTGGTATTTCAGGTGGTGTCTTAGGGAGACTGATGTTTAAGGTGGTTGCTAAGGAGTTGATAAACTAATGCCAGGTGGTTGTAATGAATTCAAGGTTTTGCTACATGGTTCCAATGGTATCTCAGGTGGTTATCAAGGTGTCTCCATACTGTTATAATGTTCAACATTGTGTTTCTTAAATATAAACCATACAGGAGACGGGGGAAAAAAATCCGTAATAGTATTCCCATCATTTTGGAGCAATTCTATTGGTCCATTCATCATGACATTTTGAAACAATGCACGTGAACAATTGTCAGTTGTGGAAAACAGCAGTGGGCTGCTGAGCCGGGGTGGATCATTCAGCTAAGGAGAAGTTACGGCAGGTTCAGCGCAGGGAGCTGAGCTCATCTTCGTAGTGTTTACTGTCATACCGCGGCCGGGATATGACAGTCAATTCCCTAATTGTGTATGAGTGTGTATCAATGGCAGGGTGTATAAACAGCCGCTCTAAGCTGCCCTATTGACTCCAGGGGTCGAATTGGGACAGAGGTGGATTGATTAGTTATCATGTAATAACAGCAGCACTGAGAGAGAGAGAGAGAGAGAGAGAGAGAGAGAGAGAGAGAGAGAGAGAGAGAGAGAAACACAGTATATAGTGCGTGTGAGAGATAATGTATGTGAACTTTTGACCGATTGGCTGATAAATCAGTACGTCTTAGTCAACACTGGATCTTTATATCCTAGAAAAGCATCTCAGATCTGAACTGATCCCTCTTGAAGTGCTCCTGACCCTCACCTGCACAGCCTGATCTCAGTCAGTTTCGAGCGAATCAGGCATGTTCTAACCAGACGAGCTCAGATCTATGAATAAATGAATAACGGAGGCAGATCAGTTCATCTTCACTGGTTTTGTCTGTCCGAACGCGAGTAAACGTATGCAGGAATGTTTCTAATCAGATCTGGACAGTGCAGCTCAGGTCCGAAAAAAGACAAAGAAGGGAAAAACCTTCTCGAACTACGTTTCACACCTGCTTGTCGACATTCTAAAGCCCAGCATTTGAATGTACCGACACTACAAATTATATAGAATATAGAATAGAATAATATATGCGATGATTAGCATTAGCATTAGCATAACCACCCCCTTCACTCCTTTTAACATACAGGAGCATCTTGTACGTCTTGTAGTTCTATAATTGCAGACTGTAGTCCACCTGTTGCTGAGGTGGTGTGTGTTGTGCTGGTATGATTGGATCAGACACAGCAGTGCTGCTGGAGTGCTTAAACCTTTCCTTTTTTAAGCATTTACTTTGGTTCATTGTGAACGTTCAGCAGCGCTACAGTCAACAGTGAGCTGAAGCAGAAGAGCATGTCCATGTACAACTGATATTTCAATTCCATTGGTTAAATAACCTTATTAATATGTGGATTTGACTTTGTGTGAAGCCCCAGAGTTCATGTACTCTCCAGTCGTGCACTCCTTAATCGCTATTTGGACAATGGCAGCACAAATTAGATTCTGGTAACGTAGGAGAGGAGGAGGAGGAGGAGGAAAGCAATACATTTTAGGATTTCAAGATGCATTCAACATCTGGCTTCCATGTCTGAGTGACAGGGTCACTGTGGATCCAGAGTCCACCTGGAGTCATCGAGCTGGGGTCTGGAATACCCCCTGGACACCGTGCCAGTCCATCACAGAGTACAAACACACACCTAGGGGCAATTCAACATGTCTGATGACACCTATTACATGGATTTGTTGGGGGGAGGTGGGAGGAAACCTCCTTACTTGCTGTAGAGTTGCTGTATAAGGGGATCAAACCCACTACCCCAGGCCTCTGGAGCTACGAGACAAACACCACCCATAGTGCCACCAAGGATTTTATACTTTTATGCTTAAATTAAATAAATCCGTGTTTGAAAATTTGGCAGATTGACTTCAATTTTAAATTGGAAAAGAATTTTTATATCAATTGAAGTCTTTCAAAGATTAGTCAGACCTTCATATTTCTATTACCTTTGGTTTTGTATGTAACCCAAAGTAATTTTTCCATCCCATCACTCAAAGAATCTTTATTAGCCCCTTTATTTTTCAGAATACATGATTTAAAAAATAATCACACAAACCCAGAGAGAGCTCGGCCCCGTTTTGTAATGGGGGTCTACATCACAGGCTAAACACACGGACGAAGCTGTCCCATTAAACCACATTAGATTAATTATACCACTCATTAGCTCAGATTTTGGCTTGAAGTAACACGGAGTGTTCTGCTTACATCTGATCTCCCACATCAACACGGTTCACTTTAGAACCATAATTACTGTAGAAGTTAAATCAGCTCTTTTTGTTTTAAAGCCACTGACACTGAGAGTCTTTTGACATTCACCCAAAGTTCACACAGCGCCAAACAAGATCAATTAGAAACCCCCTTTTATTCGCAGTACAAATATCAAGATCAAAATCAGATGTCTGTATAAAGGCTATTGGAGCTGTTTAGCATATCGATTCTGAGAAAGATGAAAGACTTTTCTGATCTCGCAGCCAGACGTCGAGACGGTGTCCCTGGGGCACGAGTTCAAATGCCGTCTGAACGCTGTGTGCTCTGGGTGGCCTGAACAGACGATGCATTATAATTCTATAATTATTCTTTATTATAAATGTCAGTTGCCTCAGTGTCAAATTATAATGATTGGTGGAAACGCTTTCCTCCCAGTTCATTATTTAACCCCTGTTTAACACTGATGGTGGGAGATCAGAGGAAGCTTCACGGTAGGTTTTTGTTTCGGTGCTGTGAAGAAGGAACATCTACATCGTTGTGTTGAGCTGTCCGTTATTTATTTTATCATGTATTTATTGCTGTGTAAATGCTATCTAGTCTTCTAGTCATCACCTGCCCTGAGAATTTGAGGCAGCAAACCAATAAAACTTTGAGTTCAGATCAGAGGCAGACCACCTCCCAACCGCCTGCTCCGTCTTCAACCGTCTCCACTAGAACACGAGTCAGTCCTCATCGATTTTATTACCAGCAAGAGAGAAGCAAATCGACTGGCAAAGGCTCTACTCCTCCCTTATTAAACATGCCCTGTGTGTGTGTGTGTGTGTGTGTGTGTGTGTGTGTGTGTGTGTGTGTGTGTGTGTGTGTGTGTGTGGCGAGGCAGAGATCAGAAAGTACAGCCAGTCATCCTGATACACCCCTAATGCATTGATCTTTCTCAGCAGAAGGGTCTTATGGGCATAGTAGCAGGTTCTCAGCTTTCTGACTGCCCACAGATGAAAACGAACAAACGAGAGAAATAAGGACGAAAGACGGGACTCTCGTCTTTTGATTACATCAAGTACTTCCAGGTGTAAGAGGTGCTGCATTCTTAAACAGAACAAAGCGCTCAATAGCCATGTTTCCATCCACCTGCCAGAGTGAGTTCAAGCAAATAGCTGAGAATTGCCAACAAACTATGGGGCAGCTGTGGCCTGCTGATTAGGGAACCAGCCTCGTGACAGGAAGGTTGCCAGTTCCATTCCCTGGATTGGCAGGACATGACTGAAGTGCCCTTGAGCCAGGCACCTAACTCCCTAGCTGCTCTCTGGGCACCGTGGACAGGGCGGCCCACTGCTCCGGCCTGTGTACTCACTGTGTGAGCTCACTAGTGTGTTTCACTGCGTGGATGGGTTAAATGCCAAGGACAGATTCTGCTGTGTGGAAGTGCAGTAGGTCTATTAAGCATGGTGGTGGGAGCATCTCATGTCACTGAATGCAATCAAATCCTCACAGCAATGCCCCACGATCTAGTAGAAAGTCTTCCTTGGACAGTAGAGACAGTTACTCCAACAAGAGCAAGACGAGCTCTTTTAAATACTCTTGATTTCAGAATAAACGATGAATAAGCAGGTGTCCCAATACTTTTGTCCATATAATGTATTGCGTTGAAGGGAAAACACACATAAACACAAACTAGATGTTTGAGAAACAGTAATCACTCACCAAGTCAAGGTGTCAGAGAGGGCTAGTGAAAATCGAACTTGTTCCAGTAGCTCCGGTGGAGAGGTGGAGATGTCAGGCTGCAGGTGAACCTTCTTGAAGATAATGTGTTGATGAAGGGTAAATGGACAAGCGCAAGAATCTGAAACATCTCCAAACCACCAGGCAGGTCCTGAGGTTTGTCAAAGGTATGCAGTGGTCAGTACCTACCAGGCAGGTCCTGAGGTTTGTCAAAGGTATGCAGTGGTCAGTACCTACCAAACGTGCTCCAAGGAAGGGCAACCGGTGAACTGGAGACATGAGAGTCTAAATTATACTGATGCTCATGAAGGACTTACCTGCAGGATCTGCTGTACTGTGTAAGTGACTGATACCACAGGACACCTTTAGAGGTCAGAGCTGTTTTGGTGCTACAGAGATGGCCTACACATTATTTGGTTTTAATGTTTTGGCTTATTAGTGTATATTAATGAGTCCAGTCTGACACTGGAGTAAGAACTAGTATGAATACGTTGAGTTGAGCATCTGGAGTCAGACGGCACTTGTCACAGTGCCGACAAGACACACACACACACACACACACACACACACACACACACACACACACACACACACACACTCCTCTAACTCTCTCTCCTCTCTCTCTCTCTCTCTCTCTCTCTCTCTCTCTCTCTCTCTCTCTCTCTCTTTCACTGAATCTTTTGCAGTAATTTAAGGCCAGTCAGGCAGACTGGTGCGGAACGACAGGCAGAGGAAGACTGATGCTTCAGCGGCTACGTAAATTACTCCAGTGAGTATTCATCCTTACTGCACTCAGATTGAGCTTAATGCCTGATACAATGCCAGCACACACACACACGCACACACACACACACACACACACACACACACACACACACACACACACACACACACAGGAGAAATAAAAATCTCACATTATGTTCATGGACCTGAAGGTATGGGTCTCTCATCTAACCCATGGCTTTGAATAATGAGAGAAAGAGATTCTCTCTCTCTCTCTCTCTCTCTCTCTCACTCCATTTAGCATTTTCCCTTCTCTCTTTCTCTTCTTCTTCCTCTCTTTCTCTCTCCACCTCTTCATTTTTTTTCTTTCTCTCTCCTACTCTTGTTCTTATTCTCTCTTACGGTACTCTTTCTCCTTGTCTTTTTTCTTTCTCTACTGAGTTCTCACTCTCTCATCCTCTCTTGCTCATATTCTCTCTCTCTCTCTCTCTCTCTCTCTCTCTCTCTCTCTCTCATTCTCTGTAATTCCTCTGTCTCATTCTCTCATTTCCCTCTTGTCTTGTGTCTTTCGCCTATTGCATTGTACTCTCTCATTCCCTTACCCCACAGTCTCTCATGTTCTTTCATCCTTTCTTTCTCTCCATCCCCTATACATTTCTGTTTTGGCATCTTTCTTATTCTCTCTCTCTCTCTCTCTCTCTCTCTCTCTCTCTCTCTCTCTCTCTCTCTCTCTCTCTCCTTTGCTATCTCCCAAGCACCCCTTCCCCTTTCCTCTTTTCTGTCTTTTTGTCTCTCTCTCTTTCTTCTTCCTCTTGCTCCCCTTTTCTCTCTTGCTCTCTCATTCTCGCTCCTAATTCTTTCTCTTTTATGCTCTCCATTTCTTTCTCTCTCCTCTATTTCCCTCTTTCTCATTTCCCCTCTCTCTCTCTCTCTCTCTCTGATCTGAGCTGGTGTGTATCACGAGGCTCTGGTGAAATAGATTACAGATACACTCGTCTGTTTTCTCCCCCTGTTCTTCTTCCCTCATTATTTCCTATATATCTTTATGAGGACAATTTTTAATCTCTCCCTTGCTCCTGAAGCGGTGGTCACAAGCACCGTATCCCTTGTGTGTGTGTGTGTGTGTGTGTGTGTGTGTGTGTGTGTGTGTGTGTGTGTGTGTGTGTGTGTGTGTGTTGCTATTAATAGCAGTGATGTACAGTAGTTTGCTCACAGCCCCACAGGGGTTTTCCTTGCATTAATCTTGAGGAAGCTTCATCTTAAGCTTGTTGTTTAGTCATAAGATAATTAGGCACTGCTGACCAACAACAGCAAACAACAACAACAACAACAACAACAACAACATCATCATCATTGTGCCTTTTCACTAATCCAAATATACAGTGATCAAGAGCACATGGTATACAGTAACAGACCAACTCACCAACACAATACACACCTATAATGGACGTCTGTGGGCAGCTGAGCTCAAATAAGCCTCTCTTTTCCTTCTCCAATTATAGTGCCATCAGTGGGATAGGCTATGGATAATTCCTGGTTACCTATATGGAATTCTGATTTACTGAATGGCCCTATACTCATATGATATATGAGGATTGCATACATATGTGTCTTATATTTCACACAATATACATGATGCTGTGGGGCAGCCGTGGTCTGGTGGTTAGGGAACCAGCTCTGTAATTGGTTCAATTGGTTCAAAGTTGTGGGTTCAATTCCCTGGCAAGACATGACTGAAGTGCCCTCAAGTCCCAACTGGTCCCTGGACACCATAGATAGGGCTTGTCCACCGCTCCAGGCACGTGTGCTCACTGCCCCTAGTGTTTAAGTGGATGAGTTACAGGTGGGCAGGAGGACCAGTTCCTCTGTGTGCAAAACGCAGTGGGTCTATGTGCATGTCTACGTCTGATTTATGTTGCATGGAATTTTCAAATGATTTATTTATTTATTTCCATAATAAATATACATTTACTGGATATAAAGGAATTCAATATATTCCATGTCACATACACATTTCAGATGTCCATATGGGAAAAACGGGAAGCTTGGTGTAGAATGAAAAGCAGTCAGCTCAAATTCTGCTGGTCCATCAAACCCACCTGCTGATTATGCGGTGGTCCATTTACCTTGAAAGCCAGATGTTAGAGCTGGGATTGACATCACACACATGAGTTGGCCACATTCCAGTCAAACATTCAGAGAACGTTTGCATTGTTACTATGGTCAGGGGTCCGCGGGGTGTCCGAACCTGACTCCATAGACCGGAATGCCGCAAAAGGGACATGCCTAGAAAGCCGAAACCTCTCCTCCTTTGTTTGTGTGCCTCCTTCTTCTTTACTTGCTCCTTATTTATGCTTTATTTCAGGTGAGGAATGAGTCAGTTTGCTGACTTCCGTGTTCTAACGGATCTACTCACCCAGGTAATTAACAGGTGAGTTATATCAGGTGTGCTTGGGCTGCAAAAGCACAAACTTATGCAGGAATCCGGCCCTCCAGGACTGGAGTTCCCCACCCCGGCTTAATGCGAGCAGGTTTGCGAACAGCCCGAGGCGAAAAAGTGCAAAAACATATGAGCACCACCTTGTTTATCTTGTGCAAGACAAGACAGCCTGAATTTGAGCACCTTTTCTGTAATTATACACTTGTACAGCACAACTAAATACTTTTCTTCACAGCTTAGAGAGCCGGGGTCAGAGGGTTCAGGGTCTTGCTCAAGAGCCCAACAGTGGCAGCTTAAGGCTGATTCACCATTAATTAAATTCAGTTGGATGCAGGGATGAACCGGCCATCGGGAGAACCGGGAAGATTCCCTTCGGACTGCTATGGATGTAGGCCGCCAAACGAACCAACCCCAACACCCTCTCCACCAAAGGGTCTATCGAACGATTGGTCATTGATTATTTGTGGGCTTGTCTTTAAAATGTCCAGGGCTGAATTCCAGGGCCAGGGTTGCCAGGTCAGCTCTGGTTGGATGAATAAGCACAGAAAAGCGGTCGGTGGATATAGACACCATCGCCCCTGACATCTTCTTTCTCTTTCATTGTGGAAGTTTCAGTAAAAGTATCAACAGCTTGTTGTTCCACCTCCAGCTCAGTTTCAGAGCCATTGTTTGTAGCACAACAAGACAGTAAACACAGTGGTACAGAAGCCCCGTTGCCAGACTGGTGTTGTGGTGGTGTAATTGCACAGTGATGCAGACGCACAAGTATAAATGCTCACAATGGCATTCGTGGTGTCTGTAACAGATCT
The DNA here is from genome assembly GCA_034509495.1 of Acestrorhynchus altus. Classification (NCBI taxonomy): domain Eukaryota; kingdom Metazoa; phylum Chordata; class Actinopteri; order Characiformes; family Acestrorhynchidae; genus Acestrorhynchus; species Acestrorhynchus altus. The sequence goes on along the minus strand of CM067509.1, from coordinate 4,600,652 downwards.
GTGTGTGTGTGTGTGTGTGTGTGTGTGTGTGTGTGTGTGTGTGTATTACATTTTAAACAACTTTACAAATTAAAAGTCTAGAACGATTCAGACAAACTGCTGCTTTTGAGACCCCAGTTTTCAGACCTTTGGACCCTTTATATTGTAAGTGGAAAATTGGCAAAAGTTCAAGTATTGAACTCTATTAGTGTGTGTGTGTGTGTGTGTGTGTGTGTGTGTGTGTGTGTGTGTGTGTGTGTGTGTGTGTGTGTGTGTGTGTGTGTTTCTAACTTAATCCTAACCATAAGCTAAACCTAAACCTAACTTCAACCATGAAGAAATGAAGAAAAGTGAAGTGATGATGAGAGAAAAAGAAGGGAAAGGAACGAGTGAGGAAAATGTGATGGAAGATGAGCAAACAAACAATATGAGAATGGAGAGAAGGAAAGGTGAGAAGTACAGGAAAGAAAGACATGAAAGGATGAAAGAAATGAAGGGAAAAGGAATAAAAAAAGTCCTCCCTTTCTGTCCTCATAAATAGGGAAAATGAAGTTTCACTGTAACTTTATGGATCAACTGTAGCATGAACGCAGACACTGAGCCGCAGTGTGATCAGTCTCAGTACTGAAATGGTTCTGATGGAGTGATGAAGGTTCACTCCCTTTAGGAGCAAAGCTGTTGAGGACCTTCTAGCATTTTCCTGGTGGTTTCTTTTATTCTGCTCTCATCCAGTAACTGAGCGTCAGATCAAAAGATACTCCAATTTAGTGTGTGTGTGTGTGTGTGTGCGTGCGTGCATGCGTATGTGTATGTATGTGTGTGTGTATGTATGTGTGTGTGTGCACGCATATGCACATATATATGCGTGTGTGTTAAATGAAGCCTTTTTGATGGTGATGGGCTGTCAGGTGTTCCCTTTGAACTCCATCATCAAGTAAAATGCAAGTGTGTGTGTGTGTGTGTGTGTGTGTTAGACCCCCATGCTTCAAGGCCTATGTCACTTAAAAGCAGTTTTAAAAGCAGCTGCTTCAGCTTTATCGTTCTGTGTGTTTCTTTATGTAGCGGCGGCCGTCGTGCGCTCGGCGCTTTAACGCTGTCGCTTTAGAAGCGTCAGTAACGAGAGCGCTATGAAAATAAAAGCAGAAGCACATGAGGCTGGAATGGATTCAGTCGGGCAGGGCGTTAGATGCTATCGCTGCTAAACGAGTGTAGGAATGGAGGCTGAAGCTGGTTAGAATTAGGCCTTTATTTCCCCAATGCAGGATGTCATAGTTACACTTCTCTCTCTCTTTTTCTCAACCACTCACCCACCTCTCTTCTGTGTGTGTGTGTGTCTCAAGTTCGACCCAACAATGCGTTCCATTGTGGAGGAGACTCTTATCCAAAGGCCATGTAACTCGCTCCATATCAAGTGCTTTTTCAAATCAGCCTTCATAGCCCTTACAGGCAAGCAGACACACACCCAGGCCGGTATTCCTGTCTTTGCGGGGTATTTCCGTGCTCTTCCAAGATCCCGTGAATAAAGGCTGCTAACCTTAACAGCGACGATCTAAAGATCAGCTTTTGTCCTCTTTTACTTCTCCCCAAACCCCGAGGAGCATTTGAGGACCTTCTGATCAGTGACTGAACGACCCCACAAAGACACAACCCTCAACTTCCTCAAGAAGGGAACATCTGGTCTTACACACTGAGCTCAGCTCACTTCATATGGCGTTCCAAAGCCTCCAGTGATAATTAATACGGAGCAGGAAAAGTGAGGGGGGGGTTATTGAAAAGGGAAAAGAAAGGATGAAAAAAAAATACATCAGAGCTGCTGGACGAGAGATCCCGTCTCTGAGATCTAGAGTGACTGCAGCCTTTTTGGACCTCTTTCTCTACAGAGGTCCGGTGTTGCTTCTGCACGTCACTCTCTATACAAAAAAAATGTGTGCTTCTCATAATGGGGCACTAATGCACCAATTAGTTCACAAATTTGTGAAAGAGTGTCGTTGCTTTAATTGTAAAAGTGGAGAAAAGTGTTTATCTGTTAAAGTCGAACAGAAATGTTTTGTCAAAATGTTTTAAGCATTAGATCATTTTGTTTCCATGGTTACAGTCAATAACGACCCCAATCAACCATAACATTTTGATCACATCCTTGTCTCTACACTCACTCTATTGTATCAGCTCCCTCTGTCTCTGACTTTACATCTACAAAGGTGGAGACACTCGGTAGGAGGGTCTAATAGAGTGAACAGTGAGTGGACACAGTGTTTAAACACTCCAGCAGCACTGCTGCATCTGATGCACTCGAACCAGCGCAACACACACTAACACACCACCACCGTGTCAGTGTGACTGCAGTGCTGAGAATGACCCACCACCCACATCATAGCTGCTCTGTGGTGGTCCTGTGGGGTCCTGATCGTTGAAGATCAGGGTGAAAGGAGGAGAATAAAGTCTGCAGAGAAACAGATGGACTACAGTCTGGGATTATAGAACGACAGAGTGCTCCAGTGTGGTCAGAGGAGCTGATAGAGTGGACAGTGAGTGTAGAAACAAGGGAGTGATATCATAATTTGATCAGTGTATATGAAAATACTTTGTATTCCATAGTGTGAGTGAGTGAATGAGTGAGTGAGTGAGTGAGTAAGCGAGAGTGTGTGTAAGACATTACTACACCTTCACGTCTCTTGCTCTCCCTTCATAAGCTTTCTGTTTATTTTAGTTTTCTGCAGGCGATTCTTCATCATTTTGTCATCTCTCTCTCTCTCACTCTCTCTCGCTCTCTCCGTACGTGTGCGTAAACAGGCAGGCTCTGTGACCACACTGCTCCTGATAACATCTTTCTTTTCTTCCACTCTCCCACTCTCTCGCTCTCCCTCCACACAGGCGTTGCATTGTTCTCCTGTCCTCCTCTCACACTTGTCTGTCGCTGTGCTCCGCCTTCCATCCAGCCTGGCATCTACCTGGTGTGAAAGAAGAGGGGGATGAGAGAGAGAGAGAGAGAGAGAGAGAGAGAGAGAGAGAGAGAGAGAGAGAGAGAGACTGTCAGGTGTTTCATACACACTCTCAGTGTTGATATGGGGGCACCTTCCTCCCCTGAGAGGGGCACAAACCTGAACTGAGGTCAGTCTATCGTCCAGAGACCTCAGAGGCAAACAACAAACCAGTTCCTCACATTTCTACACTGAAGCACGTCACACCTTCACACACACACACACACACACACACACACACACACACACACACACACGTCTCCCAGCCACACAATGCACTGTATGAACTTCTGACACTGGTTCTTCACACTGGTGGATTGAACTGGTTATAATATATAATACTGCAAGAACCAAGCACAAGCGTGCTGGACAGAGACAGATACTGGGAGATAGATATTTTTTGTTTGGTCAGTGTTGGGTTCTGCGTGGACTCCATCAGATGTAGTTGCTCAGATGTTCTGTATATAGTTTGGGCTGCAGCCAGTGGACACTGGACTTTGAGCCTGGTGGGTGTTTGAGGCAGTGGCATGGATGTGACATGTCCCCGTCAATATCCAGTGGTTATTGAATTGTCCCCACCAATAATTAAATCCCCCTCACTCCCCATTCTGTCAACGTCTCATTAACCTAGAGGTGCAGAGAGGGTTGAATCCTGTTGTCTACTCGAGTCCTGCATCCCCGTAACACATGTGGTCAGTGTGATTGTGACAGTGTGAGTCTGTCCCTGCTGTCACTGAGACTCTGGAGCTCTGTTTGGTTGTTAGCAGCACCACGACTGGAAGGGAAAACTTTTCCTACCAAATTGGCCTTATTTGAAAATTCAGTCGTGGGTGAACACGAAATAAAATGAAAGATAATGAAAAGAGTCCGTCATAAGTTTGAATGGCAAAGCCAGGCTTTGGCGCACAGCATACACAGTTTAAATCACCTGTAGCTACTGTTTGATTGTTACTTTGGTGGAGATGATGCAGCTCCATCTACTTTTATTATTGCTGATGTATGAGACCTGTTTCTTTTGCGCAATGACTGAAGTAACCTGAAACCTAAACCTCTTCACCATCAGTCGTTAGCTTAGCATGAGGTCATGCTAATCTCATTTTATAATTAATGAACGAAATCTACGCCCTTGGTCTGAGGTATAAACTGAGAAGACATCTAGTGAAAGAAAGAATAAAAAAAACATCTCTGAAGATGAAATTAGTCTAAACGTCAGTCAGAAGCACTCCAGAGCAACTGCACAACACAATCAATAACGTGGAACTTCTTGGAAAAAGAGAAGTAGCAGGTCATTAGAGGAAGATCAGAACAGCTAAAAGAAAATCATTACAGCTGTGAAGTAAAAACCCAAAATAAGAGCCAGAGGAATTACGGCGAGACGGTAGAGAGCAAGGGTGAAATTACTACCATTCACAATTCATAACAGAGAAGGACACAAAGAAACAAGACGCACGTCAAGGACAGAACTGCACCCGCAGTGAAGCAGAGCCAAGAAGACGGAGCAGATTTGTCATGAGGTTTAATGGCCAGATGAAACGATGAGAAAGGAGTCAGAAAAGAGAGGCCAATTACAAGCTTTACATGCACCCTGTAGCCAGAGTAAGATCTTAGATCTAAGACAAAGTGAAGGATACACTCTTTTAAATAACTCATGTAAATGTGCTGCTTCCGTCTAATCTCCTTCTCTTCATAGCAAGATTCATTTCAATGTTTTTTCCTTTATTATTTCTTTATTACTAAAGGAAAAATCATATCGTTTCCACCACACAAACTGAAATAGGCCACATATTAACATGGAATTCCAACTTTTTTTAAAGTATTTCTGCATGATTCGGTGGTTGATATGGAAACGGTCATTCAGAGGGATTTGGTGTTTAATGACCACACTGAATTAACTGAAATCTGGAGTTGTACTGACTCCCCGCATCATATACTAATTCCAGAAATGATCATCCCATTTAAAATTCTAACATAAACACTGACATGTTGGAAGTCCTGGAATGTCAATATGTATACTGATCAATGGGAATGTTCACACTTCTATAAGCGGTGAGGTTTTATCTTGTGAGGGATGGTTAAACACTGGCCAGTGTGCTCATGATAAGGGGGCTTAAAGTTCAAGCCAGGCATGATGTTGGGTGCCAAACGGATGGGACATTCCATGTGGGCAACTTCTTTTGGTCTACACGTGTACCAGTAAAATATCTTCCACAGTGGACACTGCAGTGGCCGGCAATTGGTGCCTACTGATTGTGACTGATGACGTCTCTCAAATCAGGACCCCCACATGCACATCCTGCACTCATTCATTAGCTCCAATGGGAATGTCGGAGCAGAAGACCCAATACGGTACCTCTGTTAACAACCACACCACCAGACACAGCGCCTCACTGGGGTCATGAAGTTGCTAACTGGAGCCTAGAGGACTGGCAACGTGAGGTGTGGCCTGCTGAGTCATGGTAACAATTGTTTCAGACTGATGCTAGGGTTTGTGTGTGGTGCAGACCCCATGAAGCCATGGACCTCCGTTGCTGACAGGGCACTGTGAAGGGTGGTGGCAGCTTTATATTGATGTTGGGTCCACTGGTCTGCCTAAACACACCACTGACCAGTGCTTCTGTTTCAACGCTTGGTGACCATTTGCAGCCCTTTGTAGACTTCATGTACCCTCACACTGATGTCCAAGTCGTCTCGAATGGGTTCTTTGATGTATTCTAGATACACGTGTCACCGTGGATTAAGGAATGTTAAATGTCCACACGATTTCAGAAACGGAATGCACCGTTCATCTGGCACCCACTATCCTGCCTTACAGGTGTGGGCATTCCCAACCCATCACCTAATGCAACACCACTCCATAATCAATTTGCATACTGTATATCCCATGACTTTTGTCATGTTAATGTTGTAAGTTGACTGTATTCTGCCTGAAGGGAATCTAGAACCTAATTTTAAACCTGAGCCACTATTACTTCAGTACCGTAGAAACATGAACACACACGCAGAACCGTTCAGGTATCAGACTGAGGAGTTAATGCCTGAATACTTGAATAACAAGTCATGATGGAGGATCAGTAGAAATCCCCCAAAGCTGCTGCTGACTCACAGTTTCATTCTTGAGATTTTGACGTGGTGCAACCAAAAGCGTCATGTACACACGGCGGTGTGTATCCATGGTATCAGAAATGTCACACCAGGGTAAGGAGTCTAAGCCTCACTGGGTTAACCAGCATAACCCATGCTTGGGCTTGGGCTGGAGTAATCTAGCTTTAAAGAAATATTTACCCACAAAATCATCTGTTTTTAATCCAGGTCTCACACACACACACACACACACACACACACGCCCTGATGATCCATCCTGTCACTAACTCTGGTTAAGCACACTGGCGAGAGGCTAATCTATTAATTTATATGTATGTATGCAGAGACAGAATGTCTCTATTAAGACAAACGAATGGAGAAGCTGATTTCACAGCTTCCTGCTGTCTGTTTTAGTCACACCTGCAGAAATATTTGAAAAAAAAAAAGTCATTGAAGGGTGTGTGTGTGTGTGTGTGTGTGTGTGTGTGTGTGGTGGGTGCAGATAGGGTGAGGGTGATCGGGAGCAGTTTATGTTTATTATGAATAAGATTTTCTTTTGCTAAAGCACCACTAAAAAACAGGTTACATATCCCTACACTGATGAGTACACTTAAGCCCTCTCCCTTAACTGGCACTTGCAGCCTCACACCCCTCATTTGCACGTACTCAGGTGTGCAAGGCTGTAGTGAGTCCCTTTTGAGCACTTGATGTGAGATCCCGTGGCGTTCCTCACATAAACTAATCTGAAAGGGAGAAGTAATTACATTTACCTTTCGTGGTGACCAGTGTCACTATTTGCACCCTGTGCAGAAGCTCTCGTTCATTACAGATCACCTGTGATCATCCACGTCTCCATGTTAGCAGCGGCTCAGTCAAAAAATAGCTGTTAAACCCAGAATTCTGCTCTAAACTCTCCGTAGACTTGAGTGCTCAAACACCTTTTACTGGTCCTTCAACAACATCGTAAAAATGTCACTTCAAGAGGAGATTTGGAAAAGGCAGAAGGCAGAAGGCAGGTCTACATGAAGCCAACGGGTCACATTTATGAGCTTTAAATCTGATTTGTTCTGTTTCTCAGTGCAGGTTGATCTGGTCAGCAGATGATGTAAGTCTACAGGCTAATGGGCCAGTAAGTTATGTACTGATCCAGTCGCTTCAGAGAGTTTACTTAATTCGTGTCTCTATTTCCGTTTTACTTTATAAAGTCCAAAGCTTTTCTATGAAGACAAGTGAAACTCTATCCTGCTCTAAAATCAGATTGTAATGGTGTATTATACTGGTATACTGGTGTTGCTCACAGCCTTGTACCAATGAGGGTTACAGTGATCTGCATTCACACTCAAAATCCTTAAAAGACCTCCTGGCTAGGATACTCTCAGGTATCCTCCTCTGGAAGCCTCTCCGTCAGTATTCGGAAAGGCGTCATGATGGCCTCACAAAATCAGCCTCTGGGTCACGGAGGAGAGGTGGAAAAAGCAGTAAAGTTGGGGGTTTCTGGACGCAGCCATGAAATCAGATCTGACTGCTCAAATTGGGTTTCGTGTCTGGAAATCCAGGTTCAAGACATACATATGTCCTGCTCAAATCAGGAATCTTGAGAAAGTAGATTTGAGCTGCCGATCGTCTGGGCCACCGGAGCCATAAGCCACCATCCACCCCCGTGTTGGACAGATTTGTGGACTGAGCTCTGGGACTATCAGGTGATGCCCTTGGTTCCTAGGTGGTTCCTAGGTAAATTCCAGAGCATGAGATTGCTGTTGGTAGTATGAATCAATGGGATGATTAGGTTCAATGCTCTTAAATATGTTTGGAGATTCTGGATATTACCCAAAAAGAGGATCAGCTGCCTTTATTTTCCAAGACTTGTCAAAACAGGTCTAATCACTGTTTCCGTTTCAAAAGCAGGGGCGTTTCGTCCACCAAGGCTTGGCAACAGCAGCTTCTCACATATTACACACTGTCTATGGCTTAAGTGCAGCGCATTCAGAGACACGCTTAGAGATGAAAACAAGGCCACTGAATTGACAAGTGTGACTGACAGCTCTGAGATTCTCTGCTGACACACTAAGGGGACAGAGGGCGGAGCCATTCATTGTGACACGCCTCTTGAGAGCCCATCAATAACATTGATTGACAGTGCCAAGTGAGCAGCAGCTCTCTCGAGCTTTGGCTGTGTGTCAGTCAAGACACTGAGATAGATTGGGAATAAGGCTTCTGTGTGAGGGGGTAAGACAGCCCAGTTAGTTCACTGGGAAATACTGTACTGCGCTTTCAGGCTGATACAACCATTACTAGGTACTAGACGTGTTAGTAAGTAGCACACAGTGAGGGCCTGTTTGCAGACCACCAAGAGACCAGCAATGAGGGAATAGTATAATAGTCTGGGAATAGGGAATTTGGAATTGGGAATAGGGTGAATACAGCAGAGCACAGTTAGTCAGCTGTTAAATATCCTGTATTTTCCGGCTGATACAGACAGATATTACTGAAGCAAGACTGAAATTATATTTCTTATTTTATTAAAGGTCATTTGGAGACACTACAGCAGATTGGGGCTGAGGCCTGTCCAGCTCAGTTAGCCAGCTGTGAAATATCCGGTCTATACTGCATATGTCGAATACTAATCTTTACAAACATGACATATATGTTATTTTCAGATTTATTGAGGGTCACTGAAAGACAATTATATGCATTGTTCAGTATACCCAGCCTGATATACCCATTGTTTATTGCTTTAATATAAGTTATCACACCACTATATACCACAATATCATTACAAAACATGTGAATTCTGACAAAAACACATGGCAGATATTATTTTCAGAGGATCCTATGCTATTTTAATGACTTCATTTGAATTTGAAGGTTTTTCGAAGTCTGACATACTTCTATTTGGCAAAATATTTAATAATACGTTCTTTAAAATACTACAAATAAAATAAAATAAAATAAAAAACACCCTGACTGTTCTTTATTATTTTTATTATTTATGTGTGAGTCTGTATTAGCGTGCCTTGGGACTTTTATTTTGAAATTTAAACACAAACAGGCAGTAAACAGCCCCTTGCTTCTCATTTTCCTCTATAACCCAAAATCTGGGTCAGTGGCCTCATTAGCTCCACCCCCCTCTCACTGATCAGTCAGAGTCTGTATGCAGGTTGAGCCTGTACACGAGGCACTGGCAGCTCCTTTGGGGTTTGAACTGGGATTTACTGAGTTGTTCGTCACACAGCGACGAGACCACTATGTTTCGACAGGGTCGAACGGGGTCTTGTAGCTTGTTATGATACGTGTGTCATGTCCAAGGTTAGTCTGATCCTGAGATGTGAAGCTTTGAATACCAGCATGTAAATACTCGCAAAATGCAGAGCTTGGGTTGTAAGAGTTAACCGAGAACCCCAAACTCTCACAGTTAGACATAAAACGGTTTATACTCACATACTTTTCAAACCTAGCTTGAAGAAATTGCGTGTATCATCATGTTTGTCTGTCTGTGTTTAGTTTATAAAATCAGATCTTGGATAGGAAATCCATTTGGGAGCAAATTAGAAACTGACACTTCACTGTGAAACAAGAGAAACGTGATAAAAGTCCTGCCTACGGCAACTGAAAAAAAAAAAAGAAAAAGATTCCTAAAATATCTTGACGAGGCTTTAAGCCTATTCCCATATTTTTCTTGACTTGAAGTGGTTGGAACTGTTCTGTTTGCTTCGTGGTTGCCTTGACGCTTCCTATAATCCTGAATTCCGAATGCATAGTCACTTGGATGTGTCAGGAGAATTGAGTCACAGTTCACACATTTACACACACACTCACACACACACACACACACACACACACACACACACACACACACACACACACATATATACATACACACCCAGACTGAAACGTGTGGCCGCACACCCAACAGGGAGCTCACACCCACGTTCACAAACACACCAGCACACCTCCACATAAAGGCAAGTGTGCTTGCACACTGTCCAATTGTCCTGCTCTGAGAGGGTGGGGCCCCATGCCTGTATGAGTGTGTGCGCCTGTGTGTTTTGTGTGTGTCCAGGTGTACAGTAGCGGTCAAACAGGCTCGGGAGAATTCAGAAAGGGTAGAAAGTCTGACAGTGTTTGTAAATAAGGACAGAAACATGGTCTTGGGGAAGGTGAGGTGTGGAGTCTTCTTCGGTTCCACGTAGAAACCCAACACTTTGGGCAACACCCTGGGCTTGACACAGCTTTCTTTATGCAGAAAAGGCCTTTCACAAAAAAAAGTTGACCTCCAAAATGGAAAATAATTGGGATAAAAGCATCAAATTTGGAAACTTGAAGATGCCAACGTTTCCAACATTTCCAGGATTGGAAAATTCATCACTAGGACTAAATATGTATAATTCCAAAACCCAAAATAGTTCGAAATTGCTTGCGCTCACCCAACTTGTCTAGTCACTGTACGTAGAGAAGTATTGCCCAATAGAATAGGACCCTCTGGAGAGGATAAATATGGAACTTGTGGCTCCATGCCTGAGGCTGTGTTTCTCAACCCTGGTCCCGGAGGCACCCCCTGCACATTTTAGAGCATTCCTTGTTTCAACACACCCCTCGCAGCTCTGAAAGGGTTTGTTAATGAGATGATTCATGGAATCAGGTATGTTGGCAGCAGGGAGAGATCTAAATTGTGCATAGTAGGGGTGCCTCCAGGACCAGATTTGAGAAACACTGGACTAGAGGGGTGCAATTATTAAGAGGAGTGGAACTGTGTTCCCTGGAATGATGGTGCTCCATCCACTATTTCTGGGATCATTTGGAGTTGGGGATGACAGGGTTTTGATCATCTAACATTCTACCTTCACTAACACACATCGCTGAATGCAATCAAATTCTCAGAGCAGTGTTCCAAAATCTACTAGAAGGTCTTCATGGACAGTAAAAAGAGTTATCAATGATTTCGACGGAAACAATGAATGACCAGGTGTCCAAATACTTTTGTCCATATAATGTATCTGTCTTAATCTGGCCTCTGTGAAGGACAATGATTAATATACTGTAGGTTCTGCTCTCAGGTCACTATACTTGTTCAGATGTGTCCTACTGGTTGCTCCATATCAAAACCAGCCTCATCTGGTCTGCTAAAGCCTCGGTCACTGCAGACACCCACCCCAGGCCTTGCACAACACCAGCAGATTTCTTTGGTAAGATGCTGAACTCATTAATTAAATCGGGGTTGAGCAGGTTGAAACAAATACAAGGAAACAGAATACAGTGGCACTGAAAGAAACACATGAAATCTGAGATGGTGAACTCAAGACTTGTAACAGGTTGCAACAAAAACTACTTGTGAACACCACGACCTTATGTAGCACATGAAATCGGACCTGATCAAAAAGTGCTCGCACTGTTGTCATCAACCAAGAGCTGAGGTGCCTGATCCTGGTCCTGGAGTTCTAACACCCTGGTTCTGGTATTCTGGTACTGGAGGCTTCAGCACCTGGTTAAGGAATGTTAGACCAGGACAGGAGACAACTTTAAAGGGAAGTAGACCACTAGGACCACTAGGCTTCCTTATCTAGATCCTTTTCATGGAGGTAAAATAAGGTCATTGTATCAAGAACAATAGGAAATGGAGACAACTGGGTTATTAGTGCAGCAGATCAACATTTTAAATCCGATTCGATCTCAGATCTGATGAAGTTAGTCGTAGTAATGGAACAAATACCTCTCTAAGCTGGTGGTTGATAAGTGTAATGAATAACAACACCAACTTTCTTCAGACAGCAGGCAAATTGGACTCTGCTGAGAAGACTGTCCACACCGCTGCTTGCAAGTGATCAGATCGTGTTTCTGTGTCTGGACATCACAAGCCTATCTGCAGAGAAGACAATGTAGGCGTCAGTAACGACTTTACGTGGTTGGTGTTTGTTGCCTCGGAAATGACGCAAAACACATTTTAAAATCTGATTTGAGTGGCCAGAGAAGCCACACATAGACGCAGCTGTACAAATTCAATTGTAATTGTGTTTCATAACATTGTGTGGTTTGCGTCTGATTTGCAAAATCAGATTTGATGTTTTCTTGCAGTCAAATCTATTAAATATCACCTGGATAAAATCTAGATATGCCGGATTTGGACAAACGTCTTAACATGGTCCATGATACACCAATAAGAGTCCTTAGGCAACACCACATTCTCCTCCCTCTGGAACATGATTGAAGTGAGACCCTCTGAATAAGAACATCAGACAGATGATTTAGATGCACTCAGAAATCTGATAACAGCAGAAAATTGGATTTTGTCAGTAATCTAATCAACGCGCACTTCGGGGAACACATAATGGAAAGAATCTGGTTTATATGAGTGAGGCAGTAATCAGACTTGAACATCGCAACCAGCCAGCAAACTGTGAATAGCTGGAGGACGCCGGAGTCCCTGCTGGTTTGCCCCATTAGTTGGTGCTACTTGTTCGTCCGTTGCTCAGACGTGGCTCATCAGGAAAAGAGTCAGAGTATGATGAACACATATGGTCAGAAGTCTGATTATTGAGTTTAAATCCATCTCTCCTTCTCAAATTTCTTCATCAGATTGTTACATAAATCAGATTTAGATCAGATTAAGGTCAGATTATTGAGAGCTATGGCAGTTGAATGTGGATAAGTGACAACCTGTAACCTTCATCTTAAATCCTAGAAACAAATCGGATTTGCCCTCTAATGTGAACCTTCTAGGAAAAGGTTGAATCTTGCCTCTGGAAACCTGTGGTTCCTGTGAGCAACACAGTGCCCCGCTGTCTGGGCCCACAGTTCAACTGTCTAAATGGAGCTCGTTTAAAGCATATCATCTGACCATATTAACATAAGATATTCTCTGGACGCTCAGTTCTAGAACTGCAAGCTCGTAGGGTCAGTCCCGGCAGGAGCCGACCTAACGCAAGAAGCTTTCAAGCTGCACATTTATCATGCCTTCAGTTTGATATTATGCTATTTTTTCTGCTCCACTAGGGGATAGGGGAGGAACAAAGGCTTCTGCAGGAGAAGGAGGAACTCGACAATAAACCATGGGCAGAGAAATGGCACAGATAACTTTCGAGGAAGCCCCTGGAGACCGGCTCTCTCTTTTCCTTTCTCTTCTTTCCTGTGACAGTTTTAGCAAACTGTTTATCCCCCTTTTTAAGAATCCGTTGTATGAAACCCAGAGGAGAAGGCAGAACCTGTGAGAACTTGCAGCCACCCGAAACAGCTTTCGGAGAAGTGGAGGAGGCCGCATTACAGCAATTCAGAAGATGTTTTCTTTTGCGGTTTTAAAAGATATTCTATTAAACGCTCCCAAACGCCTCACTCCACCCGCAACATGTCATTTGTGGCTTCTCTGGAAGAACGGCAGAGGTACAAAGGAAGAGGCTTCAAAGTGAGCAGGAAGATAGATCGGAATTTGATGAGAAAGTGGGATCGCACGCAGCAGACGATGATTCTCTGAAACCACACAGACACACACACACACACACACACACACACACACACTCTCCTCCATGCCACAACAAAGATGAATAGAGAGCAAAACTCAGCACGCCTCCAGAGAAGTAAATGTTTTTCCACTGTCACCCCTCTGCGCAAGGATCTTCAGATAAACTGGGAGAGAGCGGGGGAGAAACTCGAGTATTAATTCTTCACTTCTCCTGCAGGTTTCTGCTTCCACCTCAAAGCCCTCGTCTTCAACATCAAACACCGGCGGGCTGAGAAGCATGCGCATTGTGTCGTCCGACTGCGAGCCGCATTCAAACGAGGCTATTCGAATGGACTGCGTGAAATGTGACCCCACAAAAATAACCATGGCTGTCCACCAGATCATAATCCTGCAGATAAAAACAACCGGAGATTGTATGAAGAGCAGATCGGCACTGGGAAGGAATGTTTTCATATGCAGATTCAGCACTTTCTCCCCCCACTTGTCAGTGTTCAAACTAAACCCCATTGTTACAGTTACCACATCTTGACCAAATAAAGAGCTAATATTAACAGATCCAGTTTCTATCTCCTGTGAATTACATTTATTTACATTTGCCTCGCAATTTTCCGGGACTGGATGATGCCGAACTACTGCGTGGTGCTTTAAATATAAGCCGACAGTTCAGTGAAAAAGCACATTTGCACAATTCCTCCCACCTCTCAAATGATGGAGTCAGTCGGAGTCAGGCAGGACATGTTTCTGTGAAGTCTGCTTATTGAGCTTCTCACTGGAGTTCCCCATAAAGACATCTGAAATATGGCAAATATAGATTTAATATATATGACATACAGATAGATAGATAGTGAGTGAGAGAGAGAGAGAGAGAGAGAGAGAGAGAGAGAGAGAGGTGTCCTTGTGAATAAGGCTGAATGAATTACCCATCATAAGTGTATCCCATCATCGTGGGACTACATGAAGTCCACAAAGGTCTGCAAATGGTCACCAAGCAGTGAAATGTAGCTGCGCCAGTCAATGACATGTTGACGTGGACCGCCGGAACGAACCCATGGCACGAGAAAACACCTCACGCCAGCATGGAACCACCAGCAGCTTGCACACTGTGTTGTTGACAAGTGGGGTCCGTGGCTTCATGAAGTCTGCACCACACCCAAGCCCTACCATCAGCCTGATGGTACCATGACTCATTGGACCAGCGCACATGTTGCCAGTCCTCCAGAGTCCAGTTCTGCAGTTCTGAGAGATTATATCTCTCGGCTGACCTGGGAACGCCTTGGAATCTCCCCAGAAGGGCTGGAAGAGGTGGTTGGGGAGAAGGAGGTCTGGGCCTTTTTGCTCAGTCTGCTGCCCCCGCGACCCAGATAAGAGGCAGATCATGGATAGATGGATGGATGTGTAAAAATGAAGTAAGTCATTTAAGCTTGCACCATCTAGTTAGCACGCTCTATGCTGGAATCAGAGCTCAGAACTCAGACTTGTGTGTCTGGGGAGATTTAACATGAATATCTTATGTAGCTAAACAGGTTCAAATAGAACATGCTCTTATTCATCTTCTCGTATTCCCCATAGCAGTGTTGTTTACCAATTCTGACAGCAGTCTGTCAGACATTCCTCAACATTCACCCTGAAGACTGCTTTCCCACTCAAAAAAAACAAACAAAAAACAACAACATAAAATAACAATTGCTTCTTTAGTTTCATCCTGGAGCAATGCTCTACAACACAGCTAATAGAGTAGAGCAGAGTGGTGCTTTAAAATTTGTGAAACCTTTAGTCCTAAAAGAAGATAAGCAGAAGCAAATCAAACATATATTAAAAACCTTTGAGAGCCATGATTCTACCACCACCATGTTTCACAGGTGGAATAATGTTTAATGCAGCAACAGCAGCTTTCTCTTTGCAACCCTGCCATGCACACTATTGTTTTCCAGAGATCTCCTGATGTTGGACTCATGAACATGCCCTAGGCATGATCTTTGTTGGTGGAGCACTCCTGGGAAGGGTAATCATGGTCTTGAATCTCCTCCATTTGTACACATTCTGTCCTACTGTGGATCGGTGGAGTCGGAGCTCTTTAAATATACAGGGGTTGGACAATGAAACTGAAACAGCTGTCATTGTATTGTGGGAGGTTTCATGGCTAAATTGGAGCAGCCTGGTGGCCAATCGTCATTAAGTGCACCAGTAAGAGCAGAGTGTGAAGGTTCAATCAGCAGGTAAGAGCACAGTTTTGCTCAAAATATTGCAATGAACACAGCATTATGGGGGACATACCAGAGTTCAAACGAGGACAAACTGTTGCTGGCGCATCTCTGACCAAGACAGCAAGTCTTTGTGATGTATCAAGAGCCACGGAATCCAGGGTAATGTCAGCACCACCAAGAAGGACCAACCACATCCAACAGGATTAACCTGATCAGGATCAGCTTAACATCAACTCATGATAAACTTCCACAAAGCATGTCGTGAAGATCTGACCTTGAAAGATCCATGTTCTTTAAACAAAACAGGTTCCCCACTCACACCTGATTGACTCCCCTTGATTAAAAATTCTGATTTCACCAGCTAAGGTTCACAGATATGTACTATTGGATTGTTTTTCTCAATGAATAAAGAAACAAGTGTAATATTTTTATCTCTTTTTTGATGCTCCTTATCTACTTTTAGGACTCGTTTGACAATCTGATGAAGTTTCAGATTAGAATCGCAAACTTTTATGCGCCACTGTAGTAAGCAAGCCGTTTAGGCTTGTACCATCTAGCTGGCGCGATCCTCGTCCCTCAAACAGACTTGTTTATCTGGTTTATCTGGAGAGATTTGAGCTGGATATCTTGCATAGCTCAACAGGTTCAAGTACAGCATGCACTTCAACTCACATTCTCAGAGCAGTTTTAGCTGCCAGTTATAACAGCAGTCAGACAGACAGTCCTCAACATTTAACCATTAGAACAACGTTTTCGTCTTGTGTTGTTTTCACTCCTGAGTTGAGTCGTGGAATTCACACCAAAGTTGGTTTAACGGTTGCAGCATATAAAAGCTGATCTGAAAGTGACTCCCAGTGACAGTCGAGGATAAAGTACAGCTTAAACGTGATTATATTGTTTTGCGGAGACTCCCAAAAGAAACAATGAAAGCTCAGATCCTCCCGTAAAACCTTAAACACAATAAACGCAGAAGAAAATTTTCATGCTGATATTTTTTTTGTCAATCAGTTGCTTTTCTGTAACCATATTTTTATGTGTAATAAATGTAACTGAACTTTAAATTAGAGAAAATATCTAAAATCTAACTTCAAACCAGAATGTATTTTAAAGATTCACATTCACTCTATAATACATTCTATAATACATTCTATACTACATTCTATAGTACATGCTATAATACACACTATAGTACATTCTATGCTACATTCTATAGTACACTCTATAGTACATTCTATACTACATTCTATAGTACATTCTATAGTACATGCTATAGTACACTCTATAGTACATTCTATAGTACATTCTATAGTACATGCTATAGTACACTCTATAGTACATTCTATACTACATTCTATATTACATGCTATAATACACTCTATAGTACATTCTATAGTGCATTCTATAATACATTCTATAGTACATTCTATAATACATTGTATTCTACGTTCTATTCTACATTCCATAGAACATTCTATACTACATTCCATAGAACATTCTATACTACACTGTATACTACATTCTATAGGACATTCAAGGAAAAATGGTCAGTTTGTTTCTCTTGGAAGTTTTAAACTCTATTTGGACGGGATTAGCTTTACCTGGGGAGGTGGACTAATATAACTTTACTTCAGCATGTCTATAAAATTCATGATTTATTCGCATGGGATCAGAAATCTGAGCATAAATGAGTGAGACGGGAGGGGCCGTTCGATGTACACCGCCACCTCCTACAAAAAACGTGGGAAATACGTGGTTTTACCAAAATAAAGGATTTAAGGATGATAATCCATCTCATGACTCACTAGTGATGATTAAGTTTTAGTTACTAAACTCAGTGTGGACTGTTTGAACCATCCTGCACGCACACTTGGAAACAGGTGGCAAAAACACACAACCATTCTATACTACATTCTATAGTACATTCAATAGTACATATATAATATATATATATTATATATAATACATATAAACTTCACGATTTATTCACATGGGATCGGAAATCTGAGCATTAATGACTAGGATGGGAGTGGCTGCTCAATTTACACTGTCATGCCAAAACACATGGGAAATAAATGGATTTACCACAATAAAGGATTTAAGGATGATAATCCATCTCATGACTCACTAGTGATGAAGTTTTAGTTACTAAACTCAGTGTGGACAGTATGAACCATCCTGTACGCAGCCTTGCTAACAGCTGGCGAAAACACACAACTCATTTGCACACGGTTGCTTCGTCTACGAAGTGCCTCCGTACCAGCTAATCTCTCCTTTCCAGAGGATATGAGGGAATATTTACCCGAATCTCAATTCAAACCACAGATTAGTTTTATGGTTGTATGTTTTTTTTTACAGTCTGGACGAATGTAACCTAACACTGAAACAGTGTGTGACACTACCGCCACCATGTTTTGACTATTTAATATTTATATATATTTCTATATTTGACTAGATTTTTATATATATATATATATATATAAATCAATGCCCCTTATTTCTAATAGAAACTGAAAAAGAAAGCAAGCAAAACTAGAAAGTTCCATAGGAAAAAACATTTTATTGAAAATCATTTTCAGTTTGTAACAGACTGGTGGAATGTGTGTTTTTAACTCTTTCACGGCCTGACCAGCTCTTACTGCATGGGAATGGGTGGAGCTACAGCCACTGGGGAAACCATAGCAATAAACAGACAAACGGCACAAAATGGGAGGAGTTAAAAAGGAAGAACAAAAAGAAATAAACTCAACCGTAATACTGAATTTTGCGTACAAACTGGATAGAAGTTAAAAAAAAAAACAAAAAAGAGAAAAAACAAAAAAGATCTAATTAAATAAATATCTATGGTACACACGTATGGCACAAATATGCAGCAGTCAGTTTGGCAACTCTCTTCTTTCACTAGATTTCCTTTTCTTTTTATTTTCCTCTCTTTTTTAAACCAAATCACCATGGAAACAGTGCAAAGGGGGTGGGTGGTAGGGAAGGGTTGAGGACTTCTGACGAGCGCTAGCTAAAATACATTGCAAAAAATTCCAATTTTATACAAAACATCTTACTTTAAGAGTTTATAAAAAAATGTTTTATTGGGTTCATTGTTGATATTTACAGAAGCTATTTACCAAAAAAAGTAGTATGTTTTTTGTCGTCGTTGTTGTTTTTCCCACTGAAGTGTTTTATTTTTTTTTTTTTTTAGTTCCCCATCATTTTTCTTCACTTTCCTAAAAACGTGTGAATAAGGCTATTGTAACAACCCGGGATCCATATACAGTACAAACATGAATGTATTTACAGCTTCTTGCCTACAGATGTACGGTGCAAAAAATTACTGAGTCCTCGGAACTCGGGATGACGATACGAGCAAGGCATTTTACAGTAAGCCTGAAGACGGCCGCTCGGGCCAGCATGCCACAAAGCATTCCAGCACCACAGGAACAGGCGCAACATTTTAAACCCACTGCTACCGGGAACAACCTCCAACCCACAAACGTTAGGAGAATGCTTTGTGACTTGCTATCTTAGAAAAACGTCTCCAGATTCAAAGAAACTAAGAAGATTGTCATTTTTCTTGCCCATATAGGACAACAAGCCAACAGTGATGTGTGTGTGTGTTGTGTAGTGTGTCAACTACTTGGAATAAACTGCTTGAGTTGAGTGTGTTTTCACAGTTTACCTCTTACCAACTGCACGAAAAAAAGAACGAAAGATCACTAAAAGAAAGAAGAACACTATTGAAGAAAAAGCAAACACAGCGGGATTGTGGTGTTTTGCTTGTGTTGTATTGTTTTCGTTGTTTTTTCACTCATTTCAGTGGTTAAGAACACTTTTCCATAGGTGTATTTCATTTTTTTCTCTCTCTCAATTACAAAAATAAATAAAAATTGCATATTTTGCTTATTTTTTGGCCTCTTACAGAGGCACAAACCTCAGATCACACAAGGCTTGGCTTCTTGGCGAGATTCGATGATCTCCATGAACGTATGAAAACGGAAAAACTGAATGAGACGTGACTATGGCGGTCACTCTGCCGAAGCTTCGCGCCAAATCTCAAAGGTCCACCGCTGGTGATCGATGAGTGAGGTCAATGGGAGAAATATGAAACAGAACTTGTCTGTAGGGTGGACTTCACATAGACAACTACACACACCACTACATTGGAGAAGCTGGACCAGAGGAGGTTTCTCGTGAGAGTTGAGAAGGATGTGTGTTAAAGAGGAAGAGGGTCATGGGAATTAACCCAGACGATCCCATGGGAGCAGCAACAAACTAAGCTTGGCAACTTCCTGCTCTTGGGCTGCTTATGTGCTCTTGAAAAACAAAGGGTTCCTAAACAGTTCTTGACTTGGATCAATTGTTCCATCAAAAGGAAAGGTTCTGAAAGGGAATGAAAAATGGTTTCCCTATGGCAAGGTTCTGTAAATCCAGATCTTGAATCATGTTCCAATTCCTGGATTTTGTAATGACTCTAAATTATAAGACAAGATGCCAATCAGCTCCAACAAGTTAATGAACTTAACAAGATAATCCAGGACTGGAATCTGCAAGGCCTTCAACTCTAGTCCTTGAATCTATTTTCTGTCCCTGGATTTTGCATTTTCTGTTACTTATGAGACTACTAATGATTACTGAATCAAGGACCAAAATATGGATTTAAGTTCTAGATTTGATGACCCATGCTCTACGGCCAAGGTCTTCAGCTCTGGACATTTAACCCAGTTTCTCGTATGGGAGATACTTAAGGTCCTGTTATAACTGGTATGAACTAGATGGCCAGTCAGGGTCATCAAGAGTTCCATAAAATACCAGCAATTACAAAATCCAGAATCAAATGCTGGATTCAAGGCTCTATGGTCAAGGTCTTCAAATCTGGAGCTCAAAGTGGTTCCTGTGGGTATGACAACAGATGACCCATCGATTACATCAAAAGTTCAATGAAATACCAGTGATCACAAAATCTAGGACTGGAATCTGCATTCAAGGTCCAGCATTGAAGGTTTTAAAATATGAAAGATTACGATCCACAAAAGCCCACGAACGTAAATCGCATTCAAAGTCCAGATTTGAAGACCTCTGACACTGCATTGCACCTTTGTTTTCCAAAAAGTACACCGACAGTCCAGATGTGGTTCTCCACCTACATTTCTTCTTCCCCACCAACAGGCCATTTTATCTGATTTTCAATTTTAGCCCAAGCTAATTCCCCTCTGCTTTTCTTCCTAGACCTTGTCCACTGCCCTGCTGCCCACTTGAGAAAGCCTAATTTCAACCCTGTTCCCTCTGAGCTTCATCAGAAGAGACAGGCCAGGCCAGAAGAGCTGGTTTACTTTAGCCTTGGTACGCGGGACTCTGCCAGACTTGCCCTTCCTCTCCACCATTTCTGGCCCTTCCTTCTCATTCCTTTCAGCTATTTTAAACCCAACATGCTGTTTTTCTCCAGGGCCTCCTTCCAGCGCTGCCCCTCTTTTTCCCTTCCTGGCTGTGTCTGAATATGTGTATTAAATATATATATATATAAGCTCGTGGTTCAAAAGGCAACTATTTCGATTAAAATAAGCATGAATGGGGCAACAACGATAAAGAAATAGGGGGGGCATTTGCATAATGTGCCTGTTTGCTAAATTATTCATATCACGCCTTCCTTTTTCTGCCTGGCCATTTGTGTGTGTGCTCTGTGTATCATAAATAAATTCTTTCTACTTCTCTGTCTTTCTTTTCCACATTAAAAACCAAAATCTCCTCCATTTCAAACTGTACAGCTAGAACCAAGAGAAAAAAATGTTAAGTCTTCTGCATTCAATTCAAAACAAGTAAATAATAACAAGAACTATAATAATAATAATCATCATCATCATTATGCTAATGCTAATAGCGATGTGTTGGATGACCCTGTGCTTTTCAGGTTTTTTTTTATTTATTTCTTTTTTTTTGCGCAAAGTACGGCAAGCACCAGTTCATCGGAAATAAATGGGGGAGGGTTCGACCCATGTTGTATGACGGTGGACATTCGATATGGCAGCTGGACACTTATTGCCACGGACAGCACTTGTGACATGCTGGGCTATAACTGCACTGGTGCCGCCGTTTAGCTCCGCCTCCTCTCTTCAGCGAGTCTGGTGTTCTACTTAAACCCCTCTCTGGTGTGTGTATACACATATATGGGTGTCTACGTATGTGAGCGTGTTCTGCATGGGAAAGGTGGAGGTGGTTTGAAAAGTGCTGCTTTTAAAAGTGTTCACATGGTTCCCCCCACCGTCCCAGCAGAGAACCGACCGTCCGTTCCCAGACCTCCCGAAACTCTGCGCTCTCTCGTCTTTCTCTAGCCCTTGGCCGCAGACTTTCGTGAGCGAAATGTGTGTATGCGAATGTGTATGTGTGTATGTATACAGGTGTGTGTGTGTGTGTGTGTGTACGTCCCACGCAACATACGAAACAGCACGAAGTAAACCAGCACGAAAGGATCTCTATGACGTAACGATACCTATTTGTCCTACAAAAAAAAAACAAACAAACAAAAAAACACAACAAAAAAAACGAAAAGTGAACCATACTGGGAGGAATGACCAAGAGAAATGGGAGTTAAGACGTATGACCATACAAAACAAAAACAAAGCCAAACACACTTTCAAGTAATGATTGGTGAGAGTCATTTCGTAGAAGAAAAACAGGTGTGTGTGTGTCGAGATGAAGGGAAGGTGGATACGAACCAAAAACGAACCAAAACAGTACAAGTGACCAAGAAGGCGAGCGAAACGGGTGATATCCGCTTTTTACGTTCAGCGGGAAACTCCAAAAAAAAATGTCTGATGAGAAGATGGAAAGGAGCTTCCCACTTGTAGTGTCCTGTAAAGTCCAGCTACTACCCGCAGCCGATTGGCTAAGTCCACTCCGCTCTTTCCACGTCCGACGAGCCGAGGAGCCTCCCCGTGACTGGCTGCAGTTCACGGACTCTCAAGTGTCCCTCACATTGCTCTGTCCTTCTCTCCTTCTCCAAGGCTGTGGAGTCTCTGAAGCGAAGTAGAAAAGAGGACTTTATAATCGCCCTCCTCGTCCCCTCCCTGTTTTAACACGGAGCCCCAAAATACACCCTCCCCAGCATGTCCCTGGCGTGTCTCCGGAAAGGTCTCCGGAATGCCCAGTTGCCCACACACTCTAGTATCCTCAAGGCCCAATATATAGCGCATGTATTAGCAACCTTCATGCACTTCGTTCTCCACGTGTTCTCCACGTTCCTTTTCGTGCTTTCTCGGAGTGGGGGGAGGGGTTTAAGAGCAGCATATTAGGAGCCTCACTCCACCATTAGGAAAGTCTATACTGGTGATAATAGTAGTAAGGAATATTTGTTAAAACAAAATGGAAACTATAAAAAAAAGAAACGACAGCCACGAGAGGAGGCGGGGCTAGCTCGATCCCGCCTCCCCGTGAGGGTGGAGGGGCGGTCCATCGAGGAGAGGGGGCAGGTCAAAGGTCAAAGTGGGCCCGTCTTGGTCCTCAAACTTTGTAGTAGATGTTGGCTGGGCTCTGGGGAGGCATCTCCTGCACAATATAAACAGGGTGGCCATAATCCCCACTAACTTTCTCATAGTGCGGGCAGAAGACACTGTCAGCAGTCCGCAATGGGATGATGATGTCGCTGGGCTCAGAGCCGTTGTTGTTGCCGCCGCTCCCGCCCCGTTTAGGTGTGGCCAGTGTGCTGAGGGACAGTGTGGTGGCGTGCTGGGGCGAGTGCTTACGGTGGCGTCGCCGGTACTTCAGCAGCAACACCACCAGCATGATGATGATGATGATGACAATGACACTCGCTGAGGCGATGCCGGCGAACAGGGCCACCTCAGAGCCGATCACAGATGAGGATTTGCCACCACCACCGCCGCCGTCGGCTGTCTCGCCCTCACGATGCGATGCCCCTGGAGGGGGGGAAAGAGGAGGAGTCAGTTAAACAGTCACAAACAGTGGGAAACACATGGAATACACATCATATGAAGCAATGTTCTTGGACATTATTGTCCAGTATGAATGTCTCAATGCATTCATCTATTCTAGTCTGTCTAGACTAGAACTCTCTGGAGCAGATAAACATGTACCTACTGGTTCCATGCCTAATGCCAGGTTATAGGGGTATGGCACCCCAGCATTGAGTAATGGTGTCCCAATACTTATGTCCATATAGAGTAAAGTAGATAAAGCATTTAAACCTGGCCGGTGTTACAGCGCAGGACAGGCCCCATCCTAACATGGTAAAGGCAGTTCCGATGGTGTTTCTGCTCTATTCTGAGTTTATTTGAATAAAACATAAACGCTGAAACAGTCGAGCATAAGAGGACCTAAATTGCTGCTGTGATTTTATCCTGAGGGACTCAGGCTGGATGCTGGACCAACTGCTAAAGTCCAGCACTTCAGACTAGATTTACAAGAGGATTACACGACCTAAGACACTTCACTCACATGAAGCTGATGTCCATATGGTACTACATGGGTGGATGGGTGGGTGGGGGAAGTTGAGAGAAAGAGAGAGAAAGCTAGAGATGCTGAGGTATACAGACGAGGAGACTGCCAGCATGGTGTGTGTGTGTGTGTGTGTGTGTGTGTGTGTGTGTCTCGATCTGGCATGTTCAGTTTCTTGTCAGAGGGATTTGTGAAAGCAAGAGCAACCAGAGATTTTCTTTTTGCTTCTAGCTGTGTGTGTGTGTGTGTGTGTGTGTGTGTGTGTGTGTGTGTGTGTGTGTGTGTGTGTGTGTGCGTGTGTGTGTGTGTGCGTTGTATAATAGATGATTGTATCGTTTACTGCAAATGTCACTTCTCAAGTAGCAAAGCAGTGGACTATCAGAATGAAAGATGAAGATGGGGGTTTGGGGAGGTGTTTAAAGGGACAGGACTCTGTAATTGAATTACATGAATAACTTTAATTACCAGCTGAAGACAGAAGACTTTTCTTTCATCTATATAGCTCATACAGACAGATACCAGCGATTTATACGTAATAATAGTGATATTACATTATTATTACTATACATATAGTAATACAGCTACATCACATACATTTGTAGTTTCACGTTTTGGCGTAATGTGTTACGGTTCTCTTTATTAAAATGAATAGATCAATAGAAATGCTCCCAAATGACTGGTAATAAAATCTTTTTACACTGAATTCCAGTGAAAGGTCCTTTCCTTGTCCTGTGAAAGTTACTGTTTAGGAGATACAAGTTTGGTTTTTTTTGCATGACAGCAACAATATGTTGTATATCCATGTATCTACACTAGATGAATAGACCAATAGAAATGCTCTAAAATTTATTTTAATTAGTCTTGTTTTACATTCCATTCAATGTTAAAAGCATCTCCTGTAAGGTTGCCATTTTGGAGATACTTATTTTTCATTGGACAGTGATGAATTATGCAGTATTTAATATATAATGTATGAATGTTCACTGCAATCAAACATTTATTATTATTTTTATTGTAGTGGATCCTGTTTAGTTCTACAGAACCATAACTAATAATAATAATAATAATAATAATAATAATAATAATAATAATAATAATAATAATAATAATGATGATGATGATGATGATGATGATGATTATTATTATNTAAAGTGGAGGTCACAGAATAAGAATATGTAAATTCAATTTTGATAGAATTCATATAGAAACTTATAGTTTCAAGGGGACAACATATAAAACCATGCCAATGAACAGACTATTTGCAAAGATTAAATTGTTTTATTATTTTCTTTTTTATATGCTTTTATATGTTGGTCCTTCAAATACAATGAAAGTCTCTAGAAAATGGTTCCTTATAGAACATTTTAAAATAGTTCTAAATAGCAGCAGTAATGGTTCCACTATTGTTATTGTTAAGTCAAGGAACTTTTAATGAGTACTAAACAGAAGAGTTTGAAAGTAGTCTGGCTGATGTAATTCACTGTTATCATATTTGCAATATGTGTTAATTTATCATGCAACAATCAACATGTCAAAGTCAGAAATCACATACTCAATTGCAAAAACATAATAATAACAATAACAATAATGATGACAATAGAAATAAAAAAAAATTAATAATGATCATAATAATAATAATAATAATAATAATAATAATAATAATAATAATAATAATGATCATAATAATATAAATGTATATGTACCTTTTGTTAACATTTGTGAATGTTGTTCTTTAAAACAATTGCCATCACATCCTTACAGTGACTTCCATTGAAAGTACGGTGTGTGTACACATAAATATTTAGCACAGACACACTTTCAAAGCTCACACCCACAGTTTTCCCGAGTGTGTATAAGCTGATAAGTGTGTATCTCACCTGGCTTGTCGAGCACTTCATTGGTTTTGGTGTCTTTGCCCGGGTCTGCGTGTTTGGGTGGATGTCTGGTGGGATAATCTTTAGGAGGAGCTGGATCTGAGGGGTCTGAAAGTAAACACAAACATGGGATGAGCATGAAGTAAACAAATAAACATCACAGTCATCATACAGAACCACAAGCATGTGCAGCACAGCTGCTGGAAAATGCATGTTTTCAGATTCTGTGTGTATATTCTAATGTGTGTGTGTGTGTGCGTGAGTGTTTAATTAAAGCAGAAGCATTCAAGATTAATTCAGTGACCTTCAGTGCGCGCGTGTGTGTGTGTGTGTGTGTGTGTGTGTGTGTGTGTGTGTGTGTGGGAGAATAGTGGGTGAGAGCATGTGACGGAAATAATAGTAGAAATGGTGCGGAGTGAGACGTGACCCGCTGTGTAAGAAAGCGATACATCAGTAATCATGGTCAGTATGATAAGGGGTGTACATAAATAAACAAACACACAAACAAACAAACAAACAAACAAAGGGGCGCAGTGCGGTCACACTCAGTTCTGAGGGATTCATAACTCAACTACTTACTCTGTCCGACCTTCATGACGATTTTCATGGATTTGGTTTTACACACGCCTCCTTCCTGATTCTCCAGGCCTTCCATCGTGCCGTTGGATGTTGCTGGAAGAGAGAGAGTGAAAACAAGGTCAGCAATCTGTGGTCAGACTCTTCGTAGCAAAAGCTCCTAACCTACTAAACCATATCCACTTCTCAGACTCATCACCCACAGACAGATAGATAGATAGATAGATAGATAGATAGATAGATAGATAGATAGATAGATAGATAGATAGATAGATAGATAGATAGATAGATAGACAGACATGTATCTGTATATAGATATACAGATGTAGGGACAGATGTAGACAGACAGATGGATGGATGAGTAGATGGATGGAGGGACAAACAGACAGGACGAGTTGCTATGTAATCTATAGGAGTTGCGCTGTGACGTGTCTGTGAGTAAGTTACGTAGTTTTGTGGATTATAGGGATTGAAGTCCCTCACAGTTCAACTGAAACACCGTTAACATTTCCCGCACGCGCTCTCCGCACAAGAAGACACACAGCATTAGAACTACAATTCACTTCCAAACTCTCAGCTCCTGTTGTCTTCTGACCTAATCACACGAATGCAGGACACAGGGCTGCGGACCCCTGCTGGAGACGGACCACCAGCGCTGGCTGTGAACTGAACTGAAACCGACTCAGGTCTGGTCTGATATTTCAATACAGTCAAACCATCTGATGCAGATCAGACGCGAATGTGATTGGTTATATAACAGTAAAGGTAAACGGGACAGTAGTCCAGACCGCAGTGTCAGTGTCAGGACTCACGGGTTTATTAATTATATAAAAATAAATCACAGATAAATGAGATTCAATAACGTGATTCTAACAGGAGTCAAATCATTGGAACAATGATGTCATGAAGAAAATTCCGATTCAAAATTGTGCACAGAGCTGTGGACGTTTCCATAGTAACTGACAAAGCTGTTCATTAACATTTCATATCCAGAATCACATATAATTGAAAAGTACACTGTACTTACATTGTGATCGTATATATGGAATAGTTTCATTAATTATTAACATTAAATTAGGAAAAAAATAAATAAATAAATTCATTTCTAAAATAGAATTTAAAGCATTTTGTTTAAATTGTATAAAATATGCACAAGCAATCATAAAATACTGTTATGAAATATTTTAGAAAATTACAAACAAAAAACCCCAAAATACTATTAAAATTGTAGAAAATTCAATTACATTTAAAGATTATTAATATAAAAATTGCATTCTACTGTTGACATCTATGAAAACAATGTCATGAAAAAGGTTTTTTGTTCATAATTTAACTCAAAAACTATATAACACTGATAAATAATAATGAACTATTAATAACAAAAATAAAATTAAAATAATGACCTTTGAACTATTAATAAATAGAATAAATAATGTGACAATACATTAAAATGTTATTATATTATTACTATAATAATAAAAATAATATCGTCTTGTTTTTTAAAATGTTGAGTGAACGTTTTCAGGTGTGTTAGTGTGTGGTGATGCCGAGTGTACAGAGTTAGTACAGCAGTGTAGAACAGTGGTGTTCAGTAATGCAGTGTGAGCTGCAGCACAGCACCACACTCGGAGCTCCACAGCACCTTCTGGCCTCACAACATCAATACAGACATGGAATGTGTGTGTGTGTGTGTGTGTGTGTGTGTGTGTGTGTGTGTGTGTGTCCAGTAGGTCCACTAGGATTGCAGTCCATCAGGTCAGTAACACAGAACTAACGAGCTGCCAGGGGCTTTAGGATCTGGACTGAGTCCAAATCACTGTGGCACAGACAGCGAGATGTGTGTGTCTGTGTGTGTAGGGTGGTCTTTGGTGAATTGAAAGAGAAATAAAAAACATTTTTTGCTTAACGTGTGTGTGTGTAAGGGAGTGTGTGTGTGTAAGGGAGTGTGTGTGTGTGTGTGTGAGGGAGTGTGTGCAATCCTATTGACATCATCTCTCTGTATATGGCTCCATTTCTTTCTCTCTCTCTCTCTCTCTCTCTCTCTTTCTCTCTCTCTCTCTCTCTCTCTCTCTCTCTAACCTGCGCTCTCTCACTGTGTGTGGAGGAGAGAAGCTCATTAAATGTAAAGCTTCTTAAAAGCTTGTTCTCCTTTGAGTTACTTCATTTCATAAATCCCATAATAATGTGCACACACGTGCGAGCACACACACACACACACACACACACACACACACACACACACACACACACACACACACACACGCACACACACAACCAATTATCACATGACATGATCTAAGATTCCAGTACACAGAGAATGTATATGAAAGTATTACAGCTGTATAATGAATAGTGTGTGTGTGTGTGTGTGTGTGTGTGTGTGTGTGTGTGTATCTACTGATTGAACCATGACTTGTTACCACAAATGCAATGCAAATGGATTTACAGACATTGTACACATACAGAGAAAGATATATTTAAATTTTATGAAACTTATATGTATATATATATATAATTTCCTTTATTAAGATTACACACACACACACACACACACACACACACACACACACACACACAAACTGTGTGAACTGTTCTACCTGCTACTAAATGAGCTGAAAGCTGTTCTGTCTCCACAGTACAGCAGCTTCTGCTGACTGTCCAGCTCCAAAACTAGCAGACCATTAACACACAGCCAGCCAACCGTGAAGAGAGAGAGAGAGAGAGAGAGAGAGAGAGAGAGAGAGAGAGAGAGAGCGAGAGAGAGAGAGAGAGAGAGAGAGAGAATCTATGATATTAATGATGCGGTCACTTGGTGGCCTCTTCGCTGCAGAGTCTGACCCGATCACCATGGCACCAGGGTCACCGAGCAGCGAACCCATGTGGTCCCTAATGAGCACTGACACTAATAAGAGACAGCAGGACCCCAGGCAGCGCACACACACACACTTACACACACGAGTGGCCTCGGCCGTACTGTTCTGTCATAGAAAGTGTACCTATCTGACTACAGCTGTGACCTGCACACCTGCCAGCCCAGTGTCCACGACACAGCGCACACACACACACACACACACACACACACTATTCCCATCACTCAGGCAGTCATTATCATACCTGCTTCTTCGTGAATAGTGTCAGTTGATCCAGAGCCCACCTGGAGTCAACGGGCACAAGGCAGGAACACCCCCTGGACAGGGCGCCAGTCTATTGCAGGGTACCACACACACAGTTATACCTAGGGGGCAATTTAGCGTGGCCAATTCACCTACCATGTGCATTTTTGGGAGGCAGGAGGAAACCAGAGAAAACACACCAAACTCCTCAAAGACAACAACCCAAACGGGAATCGAACCCACAACACTCCAGGCCCCTGGAGCTGTGTGACACACTCACGCGGTGCCACCGTGTCGCCCTGCATTCCGGGCGAGGCAGTATGGTATTTCCATGTTCTCAGTGATGTTAACACATATATTGCAGATAAAAGGAAATTCAGTTTAAGGAATGTTACTTAAGGCAATACTCCAAAGTTTGGGGAATAATCCGGAGTCTGCCCAAAAAATTCCAGAGATAACGAAAGATTCCAGAGATAAAGGATTTATCAATAGTTAACAGTATACTTCAGGGTGAGGTTAATACTCCAGAGTTCAAGGAACACCCCAGAATTCATATTCCAGAGACGAAAAGCAACTCTTTATATACATTCCACAGTAGACGGAATACCCGAGCAGAATAGTCCACACGTAATTGGATTTTTTTTAATCTCTGGGGAATTGCTTTATCTCTGGGGAAGCACCTGCATACTGTATCCCACTGGAAGTAAGTTCTGAGACCAGGGTTCATCATTTCTTATTGTCCGTGGTAACCAACTGCATCCCACAGATGCAGCAGATAGAGGTTACAGTGTAACCCCACAGTGTTCCTTTAATCAACCACAAGATCAGTTTTCCTTATAAAAGCTGCTGTTTTGGAGAAGAAGTGCGTTTTTCCCAACGTTGGGGAAAATCAGTCCCCTGACAGTGCTAAATACACACACAAACACAAAATGTACTGTATCACATCATTTGCTGTCAAAACAAACAGTATCACACACACACACACACACACACACACACACACACACACACACACACACACACACACACACACACACACACACACTAAGCATGCCCTAATTTAGAGCCAGAAAGCAATTAAAGTATTTTTTTTTAATCTATAGTAGAAATGCACCCCCACCTCTTCACCAGCTGTGTTCCAGCACTTATCATCACCTTCATCATCGTCCCTCATTCCGTTCTCGTTCCATTCCCCTTCTCCTTCCGTCCACTCCATGCCTCCCTCTCTCTCTCTCTCTCTTTTCCCATCTTCTCACTCCCTTTTCATTCACGCGTTTTCCTTTTCTGCTTTGCTTTCCTTTCTAATCAACTCAGCCTGTCTCCCACTCTCACTCCATCTCTCTCACTCTCTCTCTGTCACTGTCACTCTTTCTCACTCTCTCTGTCTCTCTCTCTCTCACACACACACACACACACAATCCCCATATTTAGATCATGTTGCCCGCTCTCTCTTAGTTCCCAGCTCTAGGGCAGTCTGTCAGACAACATTAGCTCAAGCTCATCTGCACGCACAACACACACTCTCACACACACTCTCACACACACACACACACACACACACACACTGGCTCGCCCACATCAGACAGCAGACGAACAATGGGAGAGCCATTTTAAAGCTTGACAGACACATATCTGCGCACACACAGAAGCACACACACACACTCGCAGAAGGCCCAGCGCTGGCAGGTTGCTCAGATAATCCAGGTGCTCCCAGATCAGCTCTCATCGACACCAGCCCGACTCGTTTAACTCAACCATTAGGATTAAACTATGTAATTAATTACTTATCGAACGCATGGCCAAAAGAGCTCAATTCCTTCCTTAACGAGTTCACAGCACTCACACACTTCTGCACTCTGTAGCACTATGGCAGTACACACACACACACACACACACACACACACACACACACACACACACACACTCACACTCGCACAAAAGTCTCCAGCTGCAGGCCATCATTGTGCTATAGAACAAGAGGCAATTAACATCTACAATGGAGAAAAATGGCCCATTTCTTCGACTCATCTCTTTCTCTCCGTCTTCCCTGCCCCTCTAATTCCTCCACTCCGCAGCATTAGCATTAGTGCAAGAGCACAGAGTTGGAAGAAAAAGAAAAATGAAAGAGAGCTAGAAAAGGGGCAGATCTGCACGAGCAGCAGAATTGGATTTCCCGCTCTGTAAGTTAGAAGCCAACTTTTTCATCAGGGTGAGATTCTGGGCCTCTTTTCTTTTTTCTTTTTTTTAAACCAAAGCGAGAGAGAAAATTGCATGTGTCAATTCTGAGAATCTGGAGTTAGGGAGCAGGGAAAAGGAGAATACATGGGCTGCTTTGCATCCAGGTTGTTTAGTGTGTGTGTGTGTGTGTGTGTGTGTGTGTGTGTGTGTGTGTGTGTGTGTGTGTGTGTTTCAGAGTAGTACTTATTCATATGTCATATGTATAATCATTGCTTATATACAATAAATACGGGATATGGTCATATGCATAGGTTCTTTCTTATTTATAATGCATTTATGGGATGTGTTTATATGTATAGGTACCTCCTCATATTTAGGGCATATGGGATATGTTCATATATATACATATGTGTGTGTGTGTGTGTGTGTGTGTGTGTCCATGTACATATACAGTATACATATATACAATGTACAGAAGGAAAACATTATTATATGCAGATACTTACATATATTTAATATTGTAAGATAAAGACACACACACACACACACACACACACACACACACACACACACACACACACACACACACACACCCTGCAGCTCGGCGTCCAGTGACGCCGAATGGCTGAATGTAAAACACCAAACCCACATGCAAATGCCTTGCAAATCATCCTCCTATTTGCTTCTGTTTGTGTGTATGACTATACGTTTCCTTCAGAACCTCTGAGGGTTCTCGTCACAGTTCACATATGGAACAATCAACCCCCTCCACCACACCCCCACGGACAAAACTGTTGGAAGGTTCCAGCTGAAATACTGCCAACACAGCCGTGACAAAATAGCTGCGTTTCATCTGAACAGGGAGTACGGCAGCAAACGCAAATCAGCCGTTAGTTTACAGCACATTCGTGTTATTGCTGTTTTAACCCAATTTAAAGTCGCACTGTGTGTCTCTGACACCGTGAGTTAAACAACACCATCGTACACCTGCTACGAGACTGCACTGGCAACCACTGTCCACTATAGGGTTCCAATGATCGTGTGGGTGGGGTTATGTGGCTAATGATCGGCTAGGCTGGAGTTATGTAATAATGATTGGGGGACTCGATCTATAAGGATAATGATTGGCTGAGAATAAGGTATGTAGATACTGATTGGCTGAGGCAGAGTTTTGTGGACACTGATTAATTAGAGCAGAGTTATATAGATGTCTGGCTCGGGAAGAATTATGTGTGCACTGATTGGCTGGGGTGGACTTATGTGTGCACTCATTGGTTGGGGTGGACTTATGTGTGCACTGATTGGCCAGGGTGGACTAAAGCAAGGTTATGTGGTCAACAATGGACTTATGGTTAATGAGTGGAATGGGCTAGAGCTATGTGAAGACTGATTGGCTGTTGTACTTACAGATGATGTAGTAGTCCTTTCCTCTGAAGAACTCCAGACCCCACAGGTTGGGACTGAACTCCTGGAACTTGAGGGTGAATTTGACGTCTTGGTCAGGCTTTACGCAGTTGAGTAGCGGCGTATCCGCCTTGGTGACCGTACAAGTGTCCAGTTGTTCCCGAGGAACCATGTAGAGTTTGTAATACTCCACTCCTTCCGAAGAGCTGCCCTCTATACGAGGACACACAATGTCCATTTTGTCCCCGATCTGAGGGTACAGTATTAAACCCTGGCCCGGAACAAACCTGCAGAGGGAAGGGGAAAGGAGGGGCGAGTGGGATGAGGAAAAAGGGGGAGTAAGGTTAGTGTAAGCCAGTTACTTCATCTTGTTTAAACACTAAAACATTCTCACGATCAAAAAATAAACTGGGTCTTAAAGAGTGTGGCGCTGAATAATTCACCACAGCCGATCAATTATTAATCAATTATTATGAATAATAAGGACGGGCTCAGAAAGAGCTCCGGAGATTAAGGAAGAAAGCGAGAGTGAGTTTGACAGTACAACCCGACCCGACTGACTTTTTAACGAAGAGTAAAGTGCCTTTGCCGATTTTTGGAGTCTGGGAAAAGTCCAAATAAGAGGTACTGGTTTCTATGGAAACACTAAAGTCTAATTCTGCACACCTCAGACAACAGCACAACCTCAAACAACAGTCAAGACTTGTGTATTCAGTTTAATTGAACTCAATTATGAGGTCAGAAATTCAAAACACACACACACACACACACACACACACACACACACACACACACACACGCAATGCTACTCTACACATCATACAAGAGTAGGTTCCCAAGAAACAGGAGCAGCTAAAGATGTTTTGAGTGTGTGTGTGTGTGTGTGTGTGTGTGTGTGTGTGTGTGTGTGTGTGTGTGTGTGTGCGTGTGTATCTGAGGTGTTTTACTTCCTATCTGTACAGAAGATCAGCTCATGCAAATCCTCTGATGAAGTCTCTGGCACAGGGAACAAAAACATCTGAACACAAGATCCCAATCTGGCCTGCCCTTATCTCCCTGCTGCTGTGTTTGGAGAGGCACAAACTCACTGTGTGTGTGTGTGTGTGTGTGTGTGTGTGTGTATCTGCCTGTGTCTATAAAGTCATATCCACACACACATGCACACTCCCTTTGATGTGTGAGTGCAGCACCTAGTGAACAATATTGTCTGGCTTATCAGCTCGGGTTTGTTCAAATGGAAAGCTAAACTGCCGTTCGGTCAACATCGTTCTGAAATCCACATCCTGTTCTTTTGTGTCGAAGACTGTGTATTATTTCTAATGGCACTTGAAAATGAACCACACACAGTTACATCACCACATGCATCTTATATATATATATATGTGTGTGTGTGTGTAAATATAAATATATAAATGTATAGCAGCATTGTTGTGATATTACGATTTAGATTTTTAGGATTTTTACTTTTACAAAATGTTTCCATATAAAGTGTCTTACTGGATCTATAAGGTTCTAGCTGCCATTTTTATCACTGTTGAGTACTTACATGTTCTGTCACTTCTTCTGGGAGAGTGTGTTAACATTAGTTGTTTGCATTTTAGACTCTTTATCTGCAAAACAGAGCGTTTCTATCTGCATATCTATATCAACATCACTTATAAAGACACTATAATGGCTCAATCTCTCTCTCTCTCTCTCTCTCTCTCTCTCTCTCTCTCTCTCTCTCTCTCTCATACACACACACACACAATGCTGCCCATGACATGAGTGTATCTCCATTCTTGTCCATCGATTGAATCCTGTAGCTCATCTGTACGATTCTGAATGACGTGTGTTGCTTTCCTGTAAAGTTGCCCTTTTGCAGACAGCAGAGAGAGCGAGGGGGTGGCTGTTGCTTCTGTACACACTCGTTTAGCCCACACCCATACACAAACCCTCCCGCAGAGCTTTAGTTATTCCACTAAACCACTGCTTAAACAAGGTCACCCCCAAAGGCAGTGCCCCACACAAACACACATACACACACACACACACACACACACACACACACACAAATAACCATTACAGGGCCCAACTGAGAAAACCCACATTAACACAATTTCCCCCCAAAGTGCTCAGTCAGCAAAGACCTCAATCAAACTTCTTCTGTAACTAAAGCAAACGGAACCTAAAGCTCCACACTAGAGCCAAACGTCTAATGAACATTTCACAGCATCTCGGATTACTGACAAACAACCTGTACACCTAAACCACCACACGCCTCCTTAACCTGAGTGGAGGTGTGGAGGAATCTCAGGTCTTCTGATGTTACTCTCACTCACTGTGAACTGAGAAACAGCCGCTCATACGGCAACCATAGAAGACCACTGAACATCTCCACTCAGTCTGAGGAGCGTCTGATGATTGAGGTCTTCACAACACGTTAGTATTGGGGGAAGGGGTGGGGTGGGGTGGGGTGGGGGGTGTAATGCAAGGAATGGGATGATGCATACAAGCTAAAGACCACCTCATGTTTGTAATTGGCTTTAACCCACTCTAGAAGACACACTTAACCCCTCCTCCACCCTTCTGTTTCCCTCCTTTCGCCCTTCCCCACTGGTCAGTGTGTGATTTACACCGGGAGTCGTAAATATCCCTGGAAGTGTGTGGGGCTGAAAGAGACGGACAGAGCTGGCCACGCGTTTAGCTTGGTTAAACAAGACTGCAGCTGCAGAGAGGTGTCACAGTGTGGGCCTGTGTGTGTGTGTGTGTGTGTGTGTACGCGTCTATGTGTGTGTCTTGAATGTGAGCTGAAAGTCTGAAAAGGAGCCACTGTGCTTCTGGTGGACATCCACAGCTATGCAACAACAACACTAAAGGGAAAGCGCGCACACACACACACACACACACACACACACACACACGCGCCGAGAGCACAGCAGCTCCAAGTGGTTCATCTTCTTTCTTTCTCACTGACTCATCGGCTTACTCACACACTCCTTCCAACATGTGAAAATATGCTTTTTTGGCACGCCGGCTAAAAGAGTGTTTGCCAGCACACTTAAGAATGAAACAGTTTAAAGCAGGGCGGCTGGCCATGGACAAAGACAGACTCGAGAACAAATAACCACACTGACACCAACTGTAAACGTGACGGAGGAACTCAATCTGTCTGCTGTTCACACACGTACACACAACCGTTTGTTTTGGTACAGTGTGAGGACATGGGGTACAAACTGTAATGTCCCTTATATATGCATATACATAAACACAGTATATATATTTATGCAATCATAGAATGACCTATATATATTATGTACGTCATTGTGTGTGTGTGTGTGTGTGTGTGTGTGTGTGTGTGTGTGTGTGTGTGTGTGTGGGTGTGTGTTATATTTTGGGTTTGAATAAATTACTATTAAATCAATCAATAAATCAATATTAAAACAAAAATATGCCATTTAAAAAAAAGATATGCATTTAAAATACATTGTAAACATGTTCATAATTTAACACAATATTCAAATTCCCTGAGGTGCCCTCGTATGTCCTGTCCCTGTCCTGCCAAAAATGTCTTTCAGACATGTATCACTTTTTGACATCATGTGACAGATGGACCACATATACACTGTTTTATATATATGGTATTATATATTATACAGTGTATATAGTATACAGTGTATATGTGTCCGTGTAAATATCTTAATATAATGTCCCGACTGCACTGCATGAATAATATGCAACATGTCCCAAAATGTCCCATGTCCCAAACATACAAAACACACACACACACACTGAAACGTGAAGAAGGCAACCTAATCCTGTAGCAGGTGTGTGATGGATGGAGAAGGCCTTCCAGTCTTCCAGCCTAAGTCACATTGCACACATCTGTTTTCTCGGTCCATCTTTCTCTCCACGCCCGCTCACGCTTTCATGTCGGCGTCTGGGTCGGGCGGAGTTCGGGACAGGGGGCGACTTCCTCCAGTTATGACCGTGAAGCCCGTTAGATCTTTCTCGGTCATTTAGTGCGCCCCCCTTCCCCGCTGTGCTGACGACACAGGATACCTCTTCTTCCCTTCCCATATTTCTCTCCCTCTCATCACAGATAATCTCTCCATCCATAAATCCCGCCTTAAATCTTCCTCTGGCCGTCCTTCCTCCCCCCTACTCCTTCTGCACTCCTCCTCTTCCCTCTGTTTTTCTTATCAGACTTTAAAACCCGGCTCCTATTAGGTAAAGTTAATGTGCCGTTCCTGCATCGTGATGTGATTGGAGAGAAAGGGTGTTGATGTGTGTTTTTAGTGGGGACAGCGGGGACAACTGAAAGACAATGAGGCGTCTTTTGTTGTTTCTATTTTCTTTGATAATCCTTGCTGCTAGCTGTGTGGCCCACTGATCAGCGCTGGATGGACACAGTGTCGGCAGTGGCCTCTGTTGGCCTAATCCTGTCCCAACAGGCCGAGAGCACTCTTGACCCTGGGGTCTAAAAAAACACACACAGGATGGAGGGATGGACAGGGAGGGGTGAGAGAGGGTGGGGGCAACTGGGCGAAACGTGAGGGGTTTAACTTCCAATCTTATGGAGATGTACAGAGATGTGCCGGGCAGCGAGCCGGCTGCAGAAATGTCCCTAAAGGCCGGTGCCAAATGTCGGTGGTGACTCCATGGTGGTCACTTCATCCCGACTCATTATTTTGTCTGCTTGCTCCCTCCATCCTCGCTAATCCTACACTATGAGGCCTTCTGTAATGACCACACAACAGGCAATCTCTCTCTCTCTCTCTCTCTTGCTCGTACTCTCTATCCAGCATCTTTCTTTTTCACTCCCTCTCTACATCTATTCATCCTTTCACTCTTCCTCCATCATTCGTTCTCTCTCTTCTCTTGTACATTTCTTCCCTCTTTCTCTTCCTCTCCATTGCCGAGTTCCACAGATGCCATGTTAATCCCCGACTTTCATTCAATCCGTTGTCACTCAACCCCCCCCCCCCCCCCGCCCCACGTCTTTTTTCCGTCCTCCACCTTTCAGCGCACCCTATCAGCACTGCATGCCTTCGTACTTCTCTCTCAGCTCATCCCTCTCTTTTGCTCTCTTTCCCACAGTGGTGGAGCTCATCCGCTGGCACCAGAGTCTAGGGGGGGGGTGGACGATAAAGCACACACACCACACTGTGGAACTTCAAATATTTACGATGTTCAATATCGAGAACGTATGTATACAGCGATCATTTTTAGCATCTACTATTGCAAGAATGTACTATTGAAGGTGGAGCAGGAGGGAAACGTGTGATTCATCATGGAAAGATAAAAATTTAACCTGCATCTACATCACAATACATACACATCAATACAGACCCATCAACACCGTCCTGTAGAGCAGCACTCGTGAGACAACATGACACCCACATAAGCATTTCATGATTATTGATATAAGCATGCATAAGCACTTATAACAGCCTTATAACAACATACGTTGTCATAAATAGTTGTTTATGAACATGTAGAAGCTTTAAGTCAGTTGTCATGAAAGTACAGTACAGTAGGTGTCTGAACCGGGCCTTTAACAGAGTGCTCCAACCTCTAACACTGAAACAGCTCCACCAACGTCTAACAGCTCGCAGCTTTTCTCTCACACTAATAGAGCCTTCGCGGTGATTGTAAAGAGTGGATGGGTGGGTTGGTGGGGGGTCCAGTGTTGTACCGGAGGGGTGGTGGTTATTATTCATGGCCGATTCATCAGGCTCTGATGGACTATCTGCATGTGTATGCCTCCGTGGACATGGCCCGGCCAGTGGCCCACAATGCTCTGCAAAGAGATGTAATCTCATAATGAAGAGAGAGAGAAACAGAGAGAGAGAGAGAGAGAGAGAGGGTGGTGGGGGTAGAATAAAGAAGAGGGGTTAGGCTCGCTCGTCCTTTGACTGAAATCATGTCGAGCAAAACCTCCCTTTTGTTTCTCCGCCTCAACTACAAAATGGATTAGCGGAGTGATTCGGAGAGAGGGAGAAAGGGAGGGAGAGAAGAAGGGTGAGAGAGGGAAGGAGAAATGAGGAAAATATGTATATATATATAGAGAAAGGGTTGCTTTACGAGTCTGTCAGACAGAGAGAGAGAGAGAGAGAGAGAGAGAGAGAAAAAGAAAGAGAGAACAAGGGAGTAGTTTGGGAGCTGAACACACACACACACACACACACACACACCAGCTCCGTACCGTATACGAGCTCAGCCTAACAACACAAAGGGCTGTGGGGCCAGATAGTCCAATTTTCTACATTGGACCCCTCTCTCTCTCTCTTTCCCTCTCTCTCCCTCTCACTTTCCAAGATGCCGGCCTTCTAGACTTGCACACACACATACACACACACACACTCTCTCCCTAGTGAACATCCTCCACACACTCTCTTACAAGAAAAGCACCAGTGCTCAATTAACTCCTGCTGATTTAGAGCTTCTCCTACAGAGTCCAGCTCAGTACAGCTAATACGACACTGCAGACCGGAGGTTGTCTGGGCTCCTGGGCCAAGCGTTCAAGCAGCTCAGCAGCCGCTTTTGAAGATTTAGATCTACTCTTATTGTTAATAAGACCGCCACTGCTACTGACCCCCTGCACCGGGCGGCAGTTCATCGCACCCTCACACCTCGGGGCAATTTAGCATGACGAGTTCCCCCGCCGTCTGGAGCTCAACTCTCAGACCCCTCACACGCACAGACTGGAGTGAGGATCGAACCCACAACCTGCTGTGCCACCGTGCCACCCCACAAAGCACAACGAAACCCTTCCCTTCCGGGTCGGAGGGCAGGCTCAGCCATGCTACGGCACCCCGGGAACAGAGAGGCTTTACCCGAGAACACAACCCTGTGACAAACAACCCACTGTTCTACCCTCTTCAAAAAAGAACACATTTTCAAGTTCGCCTGCAGTTCTTGTGGAACTAAAGTAAAAACATCAAAGTAACTCAATAAACTTTAAACTTTAATAAAACCGCTTAAGCTGCTTAAAATACAGTCACAGAAAAACAGGGTTCTGTAGCGTCTATAGAGCTAAAACAAAGAGATTACTTGAATTAACATTAGTGGTGCTACCTAGAACCCGTTTCTTAAAGTTTCCACACAAAAAAAATCAGAAAGAACCAGAAAGAACCATTTAAGCATTTGTCAGGTTCTTTGCATAGGCATAGTTCTATGCAGAACCAGTGCCTTTGTTAGAGAACGTTTTATTAGAAAAATAAGCACTCAAATGCGTCTTCAGGTTGTCATGGTTCTACAAGAGGCCTTTGCTTACGAATATAGAACCATTTAGGACCATTGCCTTGACTAAAGAATCCTTGGTGGGTAATTCTGCAAAACCTTAATCTCATTATTATGCACTACGTAACGACCAACTGTAATATTGTGTAATAACAATTCACAGAAAAGTGGATAACAGTTAACATAAACAATTAAACCGATCATAATAAATGATTCATATCGTCCACTCCTGGTATTTCTCAATGTGTACAGGTTCTATGTTTACTGGTATCAACATAAAAAATACCGTACACCAGTACCACCATATCAATGCAGCCTTACGACTAGGCCTACCATGTTAGCGACTTAACATTAGGGCTGTACAATATATCATTTCAGCCTTGTCATCGCAATGTGGGGATGCACACTATTCACATCGCGAGACATGAAATGTCTACTCATGTCGGGCAAATTTAAATACATGTGAATTTTGTGCTGCTTGATAGAAAAGTACAATTCATTTTCCACGACAGATCAACCTGAAGCAGATTTTATCTCCCCGATATCATATATTTTACTCCAATCTTTGATAGACTCTGGGCATTTTTAACGTCATGCTGTATCATTGACTTCTGACTTTTTAATATAAAAATATATATCACAGAAAAAAAATCACAATTTTTTCCAATATCGTTCATCCCTACTTATAAGAACAGGACCTCAGTCATGTTTGCTGACCTGTTATGCTTAATTTGCATGGAGAACCCATTAACATGCATGAGCCTGTATGCTGACTCTCCTAATTTAGGTTTTAATTATTTGAGATATTAAAAAAAAAATTTGCAATGTCTGAATTCCCTTAAAAATTAAAATCTCGTTGCTTTAAAAGCTCTTTAATGTGTGTAATTGCACCAACATATTATTTTACTATCATATCGGTAGAAAACATCTTAAAATAAGAATAATATCATTTATTGCAATAGTTTTTTGGAGGACATATCGTCCGAACATGAGTGAATTAGTGAGCTAACACTAGAGACCAAAGTGTCTACAGTTAGAGACGGAATTTAAGCCGTAATGCATTTATGTCTGTATGTTTACAAGGCCTCTATTATAAGCCCAGCGTCAAGCACTCCTGTGTCTCAGCGCCACGGCTGAAAAAGAGCTCGGAAAACAAGGGGAATACCCTGCGGCCTGCGACTGTGTGTGTGCGTGCCCACCTGGCCGGTTAGTTCACATGTGCAGCAGCTTTGCGTACTCACACCGGGGGTCTTTGCTGGTGTTTTATGTTCTCCCCTGCTGACCCACCAGTTTACCTGCTTTTCTTCCATTAAACTGGTTATATATCCCGTGAACAGCCAAATAAAAGCTGCCGTCTCTACCTCGAGTCACAGCACAGAAAGCCTCTAATAGCCAGGGCCACGGTTCGGGTCAGTATTTCCGAAGCACTGCTGACATCGCCGATGCTCCTCAATGATTAATTTAATGCGTGCGAGATGAATGCAGCCTTCTGTTAAAGTAGGTTATGTCTACAAGGCTGGGGCGAAGCTCGACGCTCATCACTCCCTGAAAGTGATTCAGCGAAACACTGAAACAGGCATTTCTCTGTCTCTCTCCCTCCCTCTCTCTCTCTCTCTCTCACTACTTCGTGATCACTCCAAGCCGTAAGGTCACCCGGCGTCTTTAGAACAGGTTTACGGTCTCATTAAAGCGCATTTCTAAAACGCATTCTCCTTTGTGACAGAGCCCGAGGGACCTTACAGTGGATCCGCACGAGGGCCTGGAAGATGTATGTGTGACCGATAACCCTGATCTCACAGAACAGTGGACAGAAATGATGTCGTCTGGATGAAAAGAAGAAAAGGAAAAAAAAAATGCAGAGATGCTCTTGTTGAATGCAGGAGACCCTGCTGCGTGACAATCTACCATTTTGAGGTTCTCTGAGATGAATGTACAGAGAGCAGCTCTGTGGAAAACGGAGAAGTGGATTGTATAATGTTGGGTAGTGGCCGAGTCTCACTGCATTACTTATAGAGAGAGAGTCTCACTGCATTACTTATAGAGAGAGAGTCTCACTGCATTACTGATAGAGAGAGAGTCTCACTGCATTACTGATAGAGAGAGAGTCTCACTGCATTACTGATAGAGAGAGAGTCTCACTGCATTACTGATAGAGAGAGAGTCTCACTGCATTACTTATAGAGAGAGAGTCTCACTGCATTACTGATAGTGGATTTTACTGGTTAGTGGTCGAGTCTCACTGCATTACTGATAGAGAGGGAGTCTCACTGAATTACTTATAGTGGATTTTACTGGTTAGTGGTCGAGTCTCATTGCATTACTGATAGAGAGGGAGTCTCACTGAATTACTTATAGTGGATTTTGCTGGTTAGTGGTCGAGTCTCACTGCATTACTGATAGAGAGGGAGTCTCACTGCATTACTTATTGTGGATTTTACTGGTTAGTGGTCGAGTCTCACTGCATTACTGATAGAGAGGGAGTCTCACTGCATTACTGATAGTGGATTTTACTGGTTAGTGGTCGAGTCTCATTGCATTACTTATAGAGAGAGAGTCTCACTGCATTACTGATAGAGAGGGAGTCTCACTGCATTACTTATAGTGGATTTTGCTGGTTAGTGGTCGAGTCTAGAACTCTGTAAGATCTACTGCAATTAAAACTCTAATGAAGAACCAAACCTCACTAAAAGGTGTATGGAAATGGTCTTAGAATGATCGGGGAGATCCAAATCCATAAGAAAAGAGGTACTAGAAATCCAATCACAGTACTAGAACACTCATTGAGAACCCAACCTAGAGAATGAGCAGAGAAGGGGGGCTGGAGCTCTGCTAGAAAAGGCGTACGAGAACTGTGGAGGATCAAATCAGACTGGTAATGAGAAAGAGACTAGGAGAATGCTTACGGGGGACCAAACCAATCTAATAGAAAAGGGGTGTCACAACTCTAATGGACCTAACAGACCAAAAGTCATCTAGATCTGGGGACTGGAACCCTATATAACACCATGACCACAGTGGTAGAAAGGGATGGTAGAGTGTTTATGGAGGACCAAACCAAACTTCTAAAAAGGGGTACATCTAATGGGGGGAAACATAGCGCAACAATACGTTTATTTAAAATAAATTAGTATCAATTTTACAGATTAATTTTGGTTTAGTCTGGAATCTGGAGGATGGACTGAGGTTCAGAAGGCCTTCACGTTGAGCACAAAGCTATAGAGGGATTAATGGAACAGACAACAGTGTGTGCTCCGTAAATTGTTCTAAACACTATATATATATTTATATATATACTTTTTTTTTTTTCTTCCAGAAAACATTTTTTCCGGTCTCTTTGCTCACAGGTGGGTCACACAAACCCATCTTTTAGGCCGACTTAGGTGGGGATGACATGCACGAATGAATTTTAGCCCGGGCCTAGGTCAGATTGGAACACATTTCCATTACATACCGGGTTAACTGCCCCCCAAAATCAAAAAATAAAAGCTTAAAAGCTAAAATCCATCCAAGAAAATTAACGAATGGGACTCATTTCGGGTCGAGGACTGAAGGTGGAGGTTTGGGTGGGGGACAAATAAACAAAAACAAAAAAAAACATTCGTTTTTGGGGCCAGAACCCCATTAGAACTGGTGCCGTGACCCTGGGCGCGCGCGCGCCCGCCCGCCCGCGGGGGAATCTACTCACTTGGTGTTGGTAGTGTTCCAGTAGATGGACTCCAGGATGATCGCGCGGGTCGCGCTCAGCTCGCAGGCGACCACCAGCACGCTGAAGCAGCACCTCCACAGCAGCGACTCGGCCATGGTCTCGCACCCGGGCGAGAATATTAATATGAATATTACTAATAAAAAAAAAAATTAATAATAATAATTTAAAAAAGGTCAGGAAATTCAGAAAAACAGCAGCAGCGGAGCCGTTAAGCGCGTGTGTGAGGCAGTCTCATGGCTTCACACACACACACACACACACACGCGCACCACACACACTCCTGCGGCGCGCGCGCACACACTCCGGACGGTCCGACCGCTCCAGCGTCCAGTCCGGCGCGCGCGCGAGTCTCTCATTCAGTCCGATCTGCGGGGAAGACGCGCGCGTACACGGAGCGCGTGTGTGTGTGTGCGTGTGCGTGTGTGCGGTCACCAGCTGAAGTACATTTCCACTCCTCAGAGGCGCGCAGATCCAGGATAAATCCGGCTGCAGGACGCAGAGAAGATCAAACTAAGAGACGCACTAGAATCCAGGAGGGCAGGAGGGCAGGAGGG
Organism: Acestrorhynchus altus; assembly: GCA_034509495.1. Taxonomy (NCBI): domain Eukaryota; kingdom Metazoa; phylum Chordata; class Actinopteri; order Characiformes; family Acestrorhynchidae; genus Acestrorhynchus; species Acestrorhynchus altus. Next base: position 4,555,892 of record CM067509.1, on the reverse strand, counting down.
CAGATCCCGGGGGCCACTTCTCCTCCTCCTGCTGCTGCTGCAGGTTCTGCAGAGTATATTCCGTTTGGGGCAGGAGAACCCAAAGAGCCGCAGCCTGGTCCACACAGGAGGAGAGGATGGAGGGAGGGATGGAGGGATGGAGAGCAGAGTGAAGAGGATGGATGAGATGATGAGTGAGAGGAGCAGCAGGACTCGGGTGTCAGTGCAGGTCTCTCTCTCTCTCTGTCTCTCTCTCTCTCTCTCTCTGTTTGCTGGTCGGAGGAGTGTGTGTGAGAGTGTGTGAGCGGAGCGACCCGCCGCAGAAAAACCCGGAGACACAAACGCGCGCGCACGCCCCCTCACAGCTGATTGGACATGGGGGGAGGGGGGCGTGGCCGCGGGCTGTCGGTCAGAGAGAGGAAGAGAGAGAGAGCGAGAGAGAGAGAGAGAGAGAGATAATAAAGAGGTCAGTGTTTCATTATTATAATCAAACTAAAGCACAAATAACGGTCAGAGATAACTTTAATTATTATTATTATTATTATTATTATTATTATTATTATTATTATTTTTGTTGTTTATTTGTTTTAGTATTATTATTAATAATAATTATAAATAAAACTACTACCTACTACTTAACACAATAAAATAATAACTAAATAAATAATAATGATAATGACAACAATGAAATAAAATATTAATAATAAAAAAAATAATAATAATAATAATAATAATAATAATAGTAATAATAACAACACTATGTAATAAATTGATAATAATATACTAATATAATAATAGCAGTAATAATATTAGTAGTATAGTAATAATATATTTTTAATTTTATTGTTGTATTATCTTCTCTGCTAGTGTAAACGGACTCAGTCAGATATCAGTGCTGAAAGCGACAACCGCCAGTTATTCTGCGGACAACAGCGCCCCCAACAGGAGGAAAACAGTACAGCAGGCAGGAGAACCACAGCGCTCCAGCCGCGAGAGAGAGAGAGAGAGAGAGAGAGAGAGAGAGAGAGAGAGAGAGAGACTGACCTTTTCATTCTTCTGTTCATTAATGACTGAATATAGTTTATGGAAGGAAAAGTCAGAGCTGTGACTGACCTGAAGTGTTTAATAATATACTGGAGAGACCTCTAATAATAATGATGTCACTTCAATCATGTAATTTTCATACCTATTGGAGATTATTAGAATATAAACATATTTTACTTTATTTATTATCATTTACCTTTCATATTCACACACACACACACACACACACACCCCTGTGAATCACACCAGCTCACACTGACGGAATGGAGGCCAATACACACTTACAGGCCGGGGAGAGTGTGAGAGTGTGAGAGTGTGTGTTTAAGAGTGTGTAAGCGATCAGACTAAGTAAACGGCTGGTCCTGATTGTGTATTAGTTCAGTTATTAAATTATTAGATCATGACTTAATGGATAGAAAATCAGACCTAATAAAAATAGATTTTACTCCAATAATAATAATAATAATAATAATAATAATAATAATAATAATAATAATTTTATGTAGTTGAAGCTAATAAAAGTTTAGATAGATAGATAGATAGATAGATAGATAGATATCTACTAACTTTAATAATGACTTCATATTTCCATAAACATAGAAATACATCAAAATAAAACACTATTATCATTATTAACAGTAAATAAAGGCATGACATTTATTGCAGACTGTCCTGCGCAAGGGTGGAATGTTTTATGGGGAAGCCGGTGCTCAGAAAGCACAGCAGACTGCTTCATTGTGTGTGTGTGTGTGTGTGTGAGTGTGTGTCTGCAGCTCTTCTTAAACCCACCATGCAGTGTGAATGAAGCCAAAACACCCTTGTGCCCCCTTACAGGACCCCTGATGGACTTCACCCTGTCAGCAGTGTGTATATAGTCTATAAATCTACAATTACCTGTAAATAATCTGTAAATAATGCTCTTCAGTGATGTTTATTATTCTCAGTGTCTGTTCTGTGTATCATTTTTACTGCAATGTGTTTTTATCTATTATATATTATTCTGTACTGAGGACATTTCTATCCCTTGCTCTGCTGCAATAATGTGGGACTCGTCACTGAAGATCACGTGACTCCACGGTAGTCTGGCATGGCATTGCAATCAGCTGGTTTCTTCTGGGTGCAACTATTTCTTTTGTTTGACAATGTGTGTATTTAAACAAGCTTGTGTCTTCAGTGGGCGGGAGGACGGGGTCAACTCAAACACCCACGTGAGACTCGCTGGACAGAGTTGAGTGAGGATTCGAATCAATAGCAAATGAAATATCAAGCGTTGAATTACGTCTTCGGTAAAACTGTCGTGTCTCTTGTCAGCTGATTTTCTTTAAATGAGGAAAATGCTGTAAATAGAACCCCACGACGAGACAATTCAATTCTTGTTCAACTGAATTAAAGAAGGGATTCTCTTGGCCCATGTGACTCTAGTCCCATTAGTGTGCGTTCCTTTCTTTGTGAGGTGCTTCCATGTCTGTCGGCTCAATTGCGTCTACCCTGCTAACCCCATTCCAAACAAACGTTTCTGCACATCTGGTCCCCACAATGAGCTAAATACACACAGCCAGAGTCCCTGGCCTTAACCATGAGCAAAGTGTCCAGTGAGGAAACAGCCCAGCCCCTCTCTGGACTCATAGACGGGGTGCTAAATCCATTACCCTGCATGGGGTGAGCGTAGGAGTCACATTCAAGCCCTCGCAAACCTTCTGTTATGGTGGAGGTGACAAAGTTCACACATCACAATCTCCACTGATCAGAGCCAATACACTGCGGAGGGCAGAGGCACAGACCGAGGCCCATTCATTAAAGCAAAACTCGTTTTTAAGGTGCAAATCTCCATTTGGACACGTTTACGGGTCACGTGTGATGGAGGCATATGAACAAAACCTGTAGGACTTTAAAGGGAACAGGAGAGACGTCCTCAAATCCCTGATCTAAGCTGCCCGAAGTGGCCAAATCAGGTCCTCACTGAAAATGATTATTCTCAACATCACTAAAACACCAAAATGGCCCCAATTCATATAAATGTAACTGTAACTTTCAGAATCACAGTGATTTGTGGATATGCAAATGAGCTGTATTCTGATTGGCTGTTATATAAAGTTAGATTTTAAGCAACAGTGGTGTATTTTTAGTTTCTGGATTGCAAACATTACAGGGTGTGCAGTCAGTCAACTGCTGTAATCCGTGAGTTTTACCTGTTTGTAAATTCTTGTTGACTAATAAAATACAGTTAGAGATGGATCTGTATGTATTTCATTGCATATTTATATAAAATTATGTGAAACTTTAAATATCAGTAGTTGACCAACGTGTCCACAGACCGCGAGTAGGTCACAAAGCCCTCTCCAGTGGTCATTTACATGTGACATCTGGCAGACGTCCTTAGCCAGAGCGACTTACAAAAGTGCTTTGCTGTTCACTCGGTAGATATCCTTAGCTAATAGACGAGGCTCAAATCCAGAGATTCCTCCCACTTGGACGCTGCCAGATACAAATGTCAGATCGTAAACCGTAAAGATTCAGTGTAAAAACCTTTAATGAGTCAAGCGCTCTTGAAAGAGCCTTCTCTCTCGCTCTCTGTCTGCGTTTGAAGACGGCGAGTGACTCAGCTGGACCCTCAGGGGAAGTTCGTCCACCATTTTGGTGCCAGAACAGAATGAAGTCTGGGTGTTTGTCTTCCTCGCGTTTTGATGGATGATGGGTTAAAGCAAGCTGTACGTTTTGACCATGGCCATCGTGTAGGCCGGCATCAAGGTTTCCAAATCTGATGTGGGCAGCGACAGGAAGCCAATGAAAGGAACACAGGAGAGGAGTTACGTGTTGGGATGGATCATCACAGGACACCATTAGGAACCTCTACAACTCCATGCAGAGACGTCTGGCATGTTGCGTTAAACCTGACGCCGTACTGAGAGACGACTTCTGTGTGTAGATCAATAAATGTTGATCAGATCAGATACATTTATAATCAGTTATTTTTGGACTGTAACCCCACACGTCATTCTGGGGGAAACTCTTCATGCAACAACTTTTTTTGGTGTGTGTATATTGTGGTACCGTAAACCCATGATATTCATCATACAGTTAAATGTACATTGTTGCAACTTTACCATATTATTGACTATTTAAATTAATAATAATTTATTATAAGCCTCATTTTTACACAGAATCTGAATATTAATCAAATCAGCATAATCCCACCTGTAGTGTAAACACTGAAATCCACAATGTAAAGATGCAGGATCACTCCGAGACCCACTGGTTTGCACAAAACTACAAACGAAACGGCATCATATTCCGAAGATTTATTAATGATCGGCTCAGTTCCAATTTACAAGACAAGGGGGAGTTGATCACAATATAATACCACCTAACTAACACACACACACACAACCCACACACACCAATCTTACCTGTGTCTTCCGATATCCTTTACGTACCAAAACATTACTGTAGACAATGGCGCGACTCTCACAGCAGCACAGCATTCGCCCATTCTGTCTAAGCTATCAGTTCAAATTACACTGTTGAATTAAACTAATTCTTTACACACACTGTTGATATTCCATCTGACTGTTGCAGTGGGGAGTGAACTGTATGAAAAAGACCATGAAACAGAACACACCGCAATTCTCAGTCTATGTAGGGAACAAACGGATCAAGCTAAGCCGCGTGGGTCATTTAGGAGCTCTCCTTGGTTGAAATGTGCCTGCAGAACACACAAACACACGGACACATGGACACACACACACACACACACACACACACTTACTTCAAACAACCCCTCAAACCTGGTTTCCTCCCCCTTGCAGAAATAAATGGATGGATGGCTTGGCGGTGTGTAATTGGAACAAACTGTGCTTAAATCTGCACCGATATTAAGGGGAGCTCCCAAACGCCCTTGCTCATTTTTTAGGGCTTAACACAAGCACGCACACTTGAACACACGCTCCTTCTGTCTCACACACATTCACACAAGCCCACTGTTCTCTCTGCTTTTGCATAATAATTACAACAAATCAGAGACCCCCCAAAACGTGGGGAGGGAAAAGCTTCCTATACAGCCGTGGCAGAACCGAACATAAAAAAAAGAAGAAAAAAAAAAGCAGCTAAAACTGAAACGATCAGCCAGTCTGTGGAGGTGGCAGCAAAGTTCGGCCGCAAAGTGGTGCAGATTCTCCTCGACGGAGGGGTTTTAGGAAGAGCGGCAGAGTTTTTTTTTCCCGAGCCCAGAGGAGAGGTGGCTAGAGCTGGATTCTCTCAAAGACTCCCAGAGCTTCACTTCAAAAGGAAGTCATCTTTCCGAAGAGAAAAGAAGAAACAAGAGAAGAGAGTGAAGAGAAGGGAAAGAGGAGAGAAGAAGAGGGTGGAGAAATCAGTCCGCTGCTTTGAGAGAGAAGGAGAGGCGGGGTCGGGACTTGCCCTTCCCCAGAATCATCTTCTGCTCTTCCTTTTGCTGTTTCTGCCTCTCCTGCTCGAGCTTCATTCGCTCCTCATGGATCTTGCGCTGCTCCTCCACTATACGCAGCTGCTCTTCAGCCTAAGGAACACAAAGACACACACAAAGTTGATTAAACACACTTCAATCGCATTTCTGTTGGTCAAAGCATCATGAAATTTGAATCCAATGAAGAGAAAGACCACCAGAGTCAAACTGTCAAAAAGTGAAAACTGCAAAGATAAAATCTGAAGTTCTTTAAGGCTTGGGTTCAAAAAGTCATTAGAGAATGTAAGACGACTGTTGGTCTTGAAATCCTGATTTTTATGGCTGTTGACCAAAACAAAAACGTCCATCACACACAAAACATGTCAACCGGAGTCGATCCAAAACGACTGTATCTCAAAATCTGCACTCAACCTTTGTGCCAACATTTGGGCCGATACGTAAAAAAAAAAATCACAAGAAAATTAAGGAAATTTTTCATTTTGGAGGCTCTTACGAGGCAGATGTTGGTTTGTAAATGAATTTGATATAATGGCCACACTGGACAGGTACTGGTGCCAGAATGTAGCTCCTGCATCATCTGAGGGGGACCGTCAACAAAAATCCACTGTAGTCGTCAGTGCACAGGTGAACACGGCTGTTTCTCATTTACGTTTATGCCCAGTTTTCAGCCATTCAGACGGAGTCGCTAACCAGTAAACACTACTGGATTACTTCAGAGTCTTTGCATATCAAACATGTTCAATCAAGAGCCAAAATCAGAGTGTGCGCCCCTCACACACTAGCAAATTATTTCTCCAAACGACAAAACATCTGCAGGCAAGAGCCAACCAGCACAGCCTCCATCAGACTGACGATCAGGAATAAAATCAGGGTAAAATTGCATCGTGTATCCAGGACGTTCGGCTGTGCCATGATGAGTTCCAGGATAAAAGGACCAATAGAAATGCACCGATCCTGTAACAATGTCATTTTGGGAGATTTCTGTGTGACGGCAATGATATATGGGTTATTATTTAAATGGAGTTATTCTGTACGTGCGAGGAAACAGAACAGATGGTATTGACTGTACAATAGTGGCCATCAAAACAATCACACCACGATGAGGTCAGACTGGGACAGGGTTGCAAGTGCCAAGCTTCCCTAAACAGGAGTTGCCATGTGCCATGTCTGTTACAATCTGGGTTTGTGCCCGTTAAGCCCAAATCAAATAAACACAACTTAACCCAAACACTTCAAGGGAGGCCACGGACTCCTCCCTTTTAAAAACAGTGGCGAGAGGGGACAAAGGCATTTACAATGATACGAAGCCCTGATAAACATCGGCATCTACACCGAGCCCCAAGCCAATTAAACACTCTGACAATGTTAACCCAAGGCTGCTTCTGCAGTTGGAACAGACTGCATTATTTCAAACGGGAAGGTGGCCTTGGGAAAAGACAAAGAGGGAAAACGTACTACATAAACACGTGGATAATTACACTGAAGACATTCGAGGACGTCAACAAAGCCTATGGTGTTGATTCATTTTTGAACACTGTTCTGTCTCTGCAAGGTTTAACATTTCATGAAATCAGGCCCTCTAGATGTTACAGTCGTGCATCATATCGATTAAAATAGTTTGGAATTCTGCACATTGCTTGTACGTTCTTGTTTTTAACATTTATTGAGATAAAACAAAAGAGTCAAACAGGAAAAACCTGCTCGCTTTGACAAAGAACGTAGCTTTTGTCTGAAACTTGAGTCAGAGGAGGTCAAACGTCTACACACGAGGAAGGAAAGATTATTAGATCTAACCAACCTGAAGGAAGAAAGCCAAGAGTGCTTACAGAACTCCAGTTTATGAGAACACGATATTAAAAAACATGAGCTCTTTATTTCTTACTGCTCTTGAAAACTGCTCTACGAGCCCTGATGGCTCTACAGAATGACCAAGCCATTGGCCAATGACCGACAACATCATTTGCATGCGGACACATTATCATTCATTTGCTGCTTGTTAACGACGCATGATTTCAGTTAACTACTGCTGTAGATTCAATTTAGATTTACACATTTCATTCCCTTTTTGTTTCACTGCTGATCTCTTGTAGCTCATGAAAACCATGAATCCAGAATCTCAAAATATTACATTTAAATTTAATCTATTAAAATTTGATCACAGCATCAACTTTTAATCAGAAAAGCTTGAAATTAATCAATCACTCTAAATGCAAAGAAAATAAAATGACATTTCAGTTTCTGAATTAAATGATCTAACTTTTTGCACAGTATTCTAATTTTATGAACATGCTCAAGGCCAGTTTAACCAAGGCATGTGGGTACCAGACAGATACGAACATCCATTTCCAAAATTGTGCAGGCATTTAACGCTGCACGGTGCAGAAGGTCACGTGTGTGTCGGGAAAACGTCACAGAAACATCATCACCCTCAATGGACAATGCAGTGGTCACCCATAAAAGCTTAATGATTGCGAACGACGGTGTCTGGCTAGAATTGTCCAGTCGGTCTTTAGCTTTAATCAGATAAAGGAGAAAAAGACTTATCAGAGTGCCTCTCAACACCATGACACTGGACACAGCACCTCATCTGGACTCGTTAGGTTCCTAACTGGACCCTGAAGGACAGGCAACATACAAAGTGGTCCGAAGAATCACGGCATCAACTGCTTCAAGCTGATAACGGTCTTGTGTGGCACAAACATGAAGCCATGGACCCCAGTTGTCAACAAGGTACGTGGTGGTGGCCAGTACATTTCACTGATTGGTGACCATTTGCTTCATGTACCCCACAATGATGGGATATTCCAGGAAAATGCACCATGCCACTGGGCCCCAAGGTGTCCAGAACTGGTTGGATGATTCTGGAGAAAGGTGTGTCCTGCACAAACACCCAACGTGACCTCAACTGAGCATTTACGGGATGTGGTGGAAAGGTCCGGTCGCATCAAAAAACACCATGGTGCTGTGAGCTCTGTCAAGATCACTCCAGAGATCTTCTGTCCATGTGGAATCAAGGTTGCTGCACTTTGCCAAACTAGAGGGGGTCCCACACAAGACCTGTCTCGTGACTTTTGGCACGTCCATTCATATTCACACAACTCGAAACCTTTGAAATGGTACCGATACTTATTTTCCGTGGCATCAGTGCAGCCCAGATCATATTCGGAGAGAATCAGTAGGGCATCATGTTAATAATTCTGACTTAAACAGCAACAATGATTGTATTTGGCTCAATGATTTGTATTGGTTTCTAAGCGAACAACACCCTTAACTGGGTCACATTTAAAGCCCCGTTTGTTGTGTGTGATCTGTTATTAAATACGGCATCGAATCCTGATCCTTCTTTTAATCATAAGGCAGATTTGAACTATATCTTATGCTGTAGAAGCTGGTAAATAACGTTTCATCAATTTAAATGGTTATATGGTGCAGGTTAGGTTTAGTTGCTCCATCCACGCTGACAAATTACAGAGAATATAGCAGCAGCAATATTTGCATAATGCTGCCAGTCAGGCAGAAGCAAAAATATCAGGCTTTCCAAATCTTGACTAGAACTTTTGTGTCATGCTTTAAAGAATAAATGGAAAAAGTAGCGTCTGTGGGACCCAGGCTACTTCTAACATACAGACCACAGAGAGGCTTTTTATCAAAAACATTAAGCTCCTTTCACGCTTATAGCAAATTCACAGTAATAACCAAAATACCAAGAGAGGATTTGCAGATTTTTCCCAGATAAAGGTCATGGAACAGCATTACAGGCAAGTTAAAGTTCCACAGTATCCAGAGGATTTTTGGGGTTTGTAGGGGATTTTTCTCAGATTTTACAACAGTATCTGCACAGGACGGGGCTCAACTGTCCTGATACACCAGAGAAGGTCAGTAGATTCTTTACAGTGCTCTTAAGACATTATATTGTGTCCGTTTGAACCGGTTAGTTTCCTGCCATGGAGCAACTTCCTTTGGGTGCAGGTAGAACAACCTCATATTCCTTTAGTCTCCTTTAAGAACCTACAGTTACAGTAGATTCATGGATCATAAGTGATCTGTGTCCATATGTGTGTGAAGCATCTACTTGAAGTGTAGTCAGACTTCAGCACAGCGCCAGTTCTTTCATTTGTGATGACAGCCTGTCTCAAAGTCCTGCTTCAGTAGATCTGGGCCAAGACACTCTGTGAGTCTATGGCACCTTCCACGCCAAAGCCAACGATCTGAAGATCCGCACCAAACCAGGTGTGAAAGCACTCTTACTAAACACTCTCAACCGTAGTAGAAGCATTTCTATATATATGATTTTTTTTTGCGCCCCAACTAATTTAGATGTGCCAGTTGCCCATCCTAAGTCTCCCACATTACTGCTCTGCTCTCGACGCCAGGGGGGACAGATCGTCCACAGATGTGACCACCTCTTTTCGACCTGCCGCCATTTGCATCGTTGCCAGGCAGCCATCGCGCTTGGAGGAGAACACCGGATCCCTGGCTCTGACGCAATGGTTGGCAGACGCCTGCGTCGACCAGCAGCTGGACCCTGGCTGCCCTGGATTTGAATCCGCGACCCCAAGATCATAGTGGTAGCGCTTTAGCCCGCTACGCCTCTCGGGGCCCAGTAGAAGCATTTCCTGTATGTGTATGTGAGTTTTCGTAGGCAAATTACGTAAAAGAACCGAAACTCAGTGAGTGGAATTAGGCGGTTTAATTCTTCATAACCTATTAAAACATTAATTAATTGAATTAAAACATTAACGTCGATGATATTTTCATTCTAAAAATCGAGAAACTGCTGTGTGACACCATGGTGTGAGGGTACGGTAGGTGACGCGGCTGCACTCTCCATTCAAATGAATCGGCACGTGGACATGCACCGTGATGTAGTCATTATTTAAGATAAAAGCTTACCAGTTTAGCCTGAGCATCAGCAATCTTTCTGTTGTTTTCCTCCAAAATTTTCTCCAGTTCTTCCCTTTTGGATTTTTCTTCCTCCTACAGGGGTGACACGGTGGCATGTTAGGCCAAGCAAAACAATTCCCTGCAAGCAGTATCCACACATGCAGTCCAGTCGCACACGCAAACACTCCTACACTCGCTCCACGACCCATACACAGTAACCAATCAGATGCACTCATAGCACAGAAGCTCTTTCATACTCTCTCACACAAATTTTCAAACGGCAGAAGGTATCTTAGGTAAATGCAAAGAATTATCCCCTCTATGTCTCTCTCTCGCCCCCTTGCATTGAAACGATCAAAAGCCCTCCCACGAATGAGTCCAATCACACCCTTAAGACCCTGCACTGTCTCACTCAGACACCCATAAGCGCATTCATGAACATACATACATACATACATACAGAACAGGCATATTAAGACAGACATCAACTAACAGAGACTCTCATTTGTTTGAAGATGGAAAGAAAACAACAAAAGCTGATTGATTTTTTTTCTCTCTTTCTAATCTATCAGCATCCATCAGCAAGAAATTTCAAAAGAAAACAAGAGAGACAATAAAGAGTAAATAAAACAAAGGAGAGATTGAATAGTAGTAGCTCACCAATGCTTGTATACCTACGCCTTTTTCCTTTGACTGTGTACTGTACCTACACAACTGCTGATTAAAGGGGTGAGTATTTACTGCCTGGTCCCGTGTGTCCCGTCCTGGACAGCGCTGCACTTCCCCTTTAAAAACTCTGCTCTGAGCCGCTAGCACAAGCTAGTGCTCTTACACAGCAACACATGCAGTATAGCACAGTCCAGCAGAGTGAAAAGTGATGGTGTGTTGGACAGGAGAATGAAGCATGTAAGTAGAAGACATTACCATGTGGGGACAATGAACAATCGCGGGACATCAGGTTTTTTACGGTTAAAACGCTGATAAAAAAAAAACAAAAAAAAAACTGCAAGAACATAAAAAGGTGATCATTCATTACATTAGCTGGAGCAGAGGATCTACGATATGTCAAAGTTGGTTGAGGTTTAGACTGAAGGGTGTGTGTGTGTGTGTGTGTGTGTGTGTCTTTGTATGTGTGTGTTTGTGTAATGGTGTGTACGTTCTTGCAGGTGCAGACTGTGCACCCGAAAAACGGCAGGCCTGAGGAGAAGCAAGTAGTGAGGACATAGAGGTACATTCACAATACTGTACTTTTAACAATGAGAACAGTGTTGAAGAAAAAAAATACGGGTTAGAAGACAGCAACAAAACCAGCAGTCGGCCTTGAAATCAGGTAAATAAATAAACGGATAAATGAACGCTGAGAGAAATCTGAACTGGTCAGGTATAAAGGGAAGCATGTGAACGAAGGCAAGCTCTCAGCGTTTCTTCAGAGATTAAAGATTAACTCTCCTGCTCTGAAAATGTGCTCCAGTGTTGATGAAAGCAGATCAAATGGTAGCTCGAGCTGCTGGACGGGAGAATAATGAGATAAAGGTGCTAAACCTGAATCTGACAGCTCTAAATCTGAGTGGACAGCACAAGGGCACATATCTAACCCTGTTAGTGCTGACCCACTGGACCTTTGTGTGTTTGAGTGTCTGAGAATCGGGAAGGGAATTAGTGTCCAGTTCAAGAACTCGTATTTGCTTTACGATTAATGCACACACTAAACTCCTCCTTTGTCAGGAAGTCAGATGCACTTAGAGAGGTTAAAGGCGGGGTCATCGATTTTGACTCAAATAAGCGCTTCTGAAACTCAATGGCCAAACAAACACAGTAGTGAACAGTCCAGGTTTTAAAACTGCTGGACTGTAACCAATAACATATAAGCACTGATTGTTGTAGCGGTGATGGTCCCAGTAAACACCAGTAAGTGCTCACTAATGATACTCTCGTTAAGAGTGAACACATCAAAATCCAGACCAATCTAATGGCATCAGAAGTGCTACGTAAATAATTACCCCGTGTTGTTTTAGTTCTGTGTACAGCCCGCGTTCTAAGGGTAAAAAATGACCCGCTTGGAGTGTTAAACCCCCCTGTTCTGTTCTTCTGTCTACACTAAAGCAGAGATGTATTACGATCATTTCTGCTCAAGGTTCTGCATCGGTGTAAACATTTTAGTAAGAAACGGCAATTCTGTAGCTTCAGAAAGTAGCAGAAATATAAACAATGCTTGTTCTTTTACTTTGTCCAATCTTGGAGACACTTGAGGAAAATTAATTCAATTTCAAATTGAATAAAAATCAAAAAGCTGTCAGACATTTACATTTTACATTTACGGCATTTAGCCGACGCCCTTTTCCAGAGCGACTTACTAGAGTAGTCAGCAATTACATTTTTGACATTTGACATAAGACAGTAATTATACAGGTTGAGTCAAAAGTCAAAAGGACACCCTCTTATTTCAAAAACAAAAGGGAAAATATTGGGTGAGGGGCCTATTTTTTTAAGAACGTGGCCGTATTCCAGACACAGCCTAAAAGACAGGCCTCCATCACTTCACGTCTTACTATGATATTATATGTAATTTTCCCTTTAATTTGTTAAAAGGGTGTCCTTTCGACAATATTCTGACACGACCTTCATTGTTGATGACCGCAAAACCACCCATTTCGAGCTCTACGTTATTTCAGAAACTGCAGGGCCTTACCCGTGAGGTCTCCTCAGGAGAGAGAGATCTTTAATGTGAATAAGCAGATCAAATGGTAGCTTGAGCTGCTGGACGGGAGAATAATGAGATAAAGGTGCTAAACCTGAATCTGACAGCTCTAAATCTGATTGGACAGCAAAGGGGCAAATATCTAACCCTGTTGGTGTGAATGACCAGTCAGCTGTTTCAAAACAGTAGGTTTAATCAAGTATGGATATGAAAACACACCCCAATCCTAAATGTTCTGACTACATAAATGAGCTTTGCTCTTATAACTGCATTATCCTATAAGATTATCAATACATCAACGGAATAAAACGATCCTAATATCATTATGTCAATTATTTCTGGAACAATATATCATCCAACAGTCAGCGCCTTTACTGTAACCAAGACCACGATCCGTATCATAATGCAATATAATGATCATGTTTTAAAGCAGTACTTTTATATTGTAGCCCTAAACAGAATCCATTACCAGCAACGTTTAGGCAGACGTCAGAAAAAATCCATGACCCCACCTTTAACTGGTGTCTTAGCAAAACCAATTAGGCCAAGACCTCATGCAGCTCACCACAAACTGTAAGATCTATGCAAGATCAAACTTGGGGCTTCGTTTAAATTAAAACTAAAAAAATCTCAAAAAGACAAAAAAGTCAACAAGAAAATGCACAGAATATTATGAGATTCTAAAACAAAGCCAAAGCCTGACCAAAATACCGGTCAATGTTTATGAAAAGGCCTTTTGTTATTTAAGACAAATATAAAAGGAAAGAGATGAAATAGACATAGAAGAGCGAAGGGTAAGGAAGGTAAGAAAGAGGGGAGGAAAAAGGTGATTATTCAACTCACAGCCGTGACAAAACCTTCAACCTCACACACCTTCAAGAGTTACCCAGTTACTGACCCCTTAACCTGCAGGCAGATTCAACTGACCGGAAACATAAGGCTGAACCTTCCTTCTTCGTAACCCAGATCCATCTACACTCACCTCATTCACACACGTTCTCTTTACGTTCCCCTTTCCTACTGCAGCCACCTGTCCATCTAATCCAGTGGTCTGCGAATCTGATCTGCAATGTGCATCGTCACTACCTTTCTTAAAAACTGGTATTCGGTTCACACTGTTTAGGAAGAATCTGTCCAAACCGCCATCGGACTTGCCGTACAGCGTCTTTGAGAACCGTGAATCTGAAACTAAATACAGCTGACAGGTTAATGACCAGTCTTAAGCGATGGCTGACAGAGCTTAATAAAGGCAAAGGTGTACGTTTATAATCGACGACCGCGAATTATAGAAGATGCCATAAATCAAAGATCAAAACGTTCAGCCCTTTGCCTGCCAGACCAAGCTGAGTTTGAGGTTGTGAACCACTGATTGAAGCCAGTGTTGTGCACAGGCGCTTAAGATCTCTGCCGCCTCTTCCCACCCTTTCAGACTGCAGATAACTAAACTCTGATCTTCCTCTCGCTCAACTCTCTTGAGGTCGTGAGTGCCAAGTTGTGTCACGGCAGCAGGGTACACAGATTGCGGTGGAGTGCCGCTCCATTGCAAACGACCGAGCGTTACCTCGCGAGCTTTTTGTGCGTTGAGCTCAGCCTGCCTCTGCCTCTCCAGCTCCTGCAGCAGCTGAGCCTCCATGATGCGCTTGGCCTCTTCCACGCGCCGCAACACCTCCCGCTCAATCTCGTCCCGCCGCTTCTCCAGTTCCTCCTCTACCCGCCGGGCCACCATCTCCTCCACCCGCCGCGCTGTCTCCTCCTCAATCAGCCTCTCCTCGATCTCCTGCTGACGGCTGGAGGGGGACAGAGGGAGAGGCTGTTAATTTATGCAGTGTGGGTCAAAACAGTGCAATGCAACATGGTGCACACAGAGCTTTACTGAATCCAGGAGCTACCGTGTTACACAGCGCTTTCCTTAAAATAAATCCATAAAAATGGAATTCCCAAAGAGCACAGAAGGTTATTGAACTGGTTCTGTTCTGGCTTATAAGAGCCTCTGTGAACCATCCCGCATTTCCAACAGCTTTAGTGGAACCAAGGATACGTCACAGAATACGTCATCAACCGAGGGCGTATAGACTACCTGCGAGCGTTTTTGTTTTGTTACAGTTGTTTGTTTTTCTCCAAAAGGCAAACATGGATCAAACATAGACCAGATTTCCGTGATAAGACGACGACACTGTGCAAGACGAATGGTACGTCACTGCTCTTTGCTCCTGTAGACACGCCCACAGAGGAGCTGAAAACCTACTAATCTTTGGTTCTGTGCCGAACTTTTCATGTTCCTGGAACCTCTTTCCGGGAAAGGGCCTAAAAGAGTGTCACGGATCACAGAACCTATGGTTTGGATTATATCAAAATCTGAGTTTGTCTCCCTTTAAAAAAGAAATTCTGTTGGTCTTGCAGCGATACAAATGGAACAAATGTCTTTGTACTTGTCTGCACTGTGGTCACACACAAGTCTATCATTTCATAAACCATTACAAGGCAAGAACTTCTAACAACCCCCTGAAATCCTCACCAACAACTGCCCGATTCAATTTGTGAACACCAGCCTTTGGAATATGACACTAGAGGTCTTTCTCCAGTGTCTCCCTTTCTTCAGTTTTATTGGCAAGGTCTGAGCAGAGGTCAGTGCAAGCCTTGCCCTGGGGTCAGTGTCAGCCCCAACCAAAACGGGCAGCGTGCTTTAAAAGGTTCACGTGGCAATCAAACAAGGCCCGAGGACAAGCCTAGAGCTCCAGTAGCTGAAGCGCTGCTGGTTTTCTTTTCACCCCCCGTCTTCTGCTTCCTTCTCTTTATTAGATTCTCTTTCCTTCGCAACCCTCTTCAGGTCACAATAGCTGTGAAAACTCATGAAGGTCTGTGTCAGATGATTAGATTACCAGACGAGACATCTGCCTGGTAAAAACATTAACTGATGTTATGGCCAGATGAACTGGCAGCTTAGAAGACTGCTTGTCTTGTATACAGATACGTCTCCGTTTAACAGCAGGTTCTGGTGCTTCTAGAGAGGAAAGTTCATTAGAGCGAAGGAACAGGAGATTTCCATGTACGAGGAGATATATAGGAGGTGGTACTTATAAAAGTAGAACCAACATTTAGAAGAGAACACTGCGAAAAAATCTCCCCACAGCAAAATCAAGGGAGGAAGGACAACTGCGAGCTTACTGGGCCAAATTCAGAACTAACTGCTGGACTGGTCATTAAAAGGACAGTTAGATCTGGTCCTACAAGTCATCTGTCCTGCACAAACACACTGTGCGGTTCTTCTGTGCGGTACTAAGGTGCTTCGATGGTTTGAACATGACAGCCTACTTTCAGATGAATTAAAGCGGCTCAATTTAAAGCTTCACTTTAAGGAAATAAACGGTGGGATCATCATTTCACTTCTTCTTCAAACCCGAGACGTCAATGTAATTCAGACCCCGTTTTCCAGATAAGTGTCCGCACGTACTGCCTGACATTTCTCCTTCCGTGTTTGTAGCTGTTAGAATTCCCCCTTCAGTCCTGTTTATGTAACTCGCTGCTGTCTACTAATCCTGGAGCCGTCCGTCACGTTAGTTACGATATCGACTTATTAAACAATCGTCGAACATGTCTTTGATGTTGTTCTTGACCAAGAGAGGTCGTTACTGTGAAATGAGCTGGAGTTTGTCTTTGGCTTTCGTTATCGTGACGAGCCTACAGAGCATTTCCACTGGAGATTCCACAAAGTGAGATTTAGTTCGTGCTTAATTCTAGATGCTGCTCATCCAGTGCTTCTTCTGAAATGAAAAATACAGATTGTCCATCTTATATGGCTTTTCCGGCACTGTGAAAGACGGCTGCCTTTCCGGCTGATCGTTCTATCCTATCCTATCCTAAAGCATTCGTGAGATTTTGTGGTACAGATGTTGAACTGGTGGAGCTCGATCGTTCCACTGCAGGGGTCACCAAGCCTGCTCCTGGAGAGCAACCTTCCAGCAGACTTTGGACTCAACTACAAACTGTATCAGTGTATCAAAAAGAGCGCTCCAGGATCAGGATTGGTGGCCGATTCAACTCTCCAGGTTTTGATTATGGGCAGCCGAGGCCTGGTGACTGGAAGGTCAGTGGTTTGATTCCCTGAACTGGCAGGACAAGACTGACGTGCCTTTGAGCAAGGAACTAAACTCGCCGGCTGCTCCCCGGGTACCATGGATAGGGCTGCCCACCGCTCCGGGCATGTGTGCTCACTGGTGTGTGTGTGTGTGTTTCACTGAGTGTGCTTCACTGCGGGCAAAAGTATGTGGACATGGCCGGCGGGCATTAGTTTGTGGACACGGCCCGTGGGGAAAAGTCTTGGTGCCCCACTGAACACCTCGTATGTCCCTGAGGGACTGTAACTGACTCACATCCTCCGCTGTCTCTCCATCTCCGTCTTCCTCTCCTCCTCGTCTCTGCGCTGTCTCTCGTCCACGGCGGACCGTTTGCTGAGCGTGCGGCCGAACACGTCCACTCTGTCCGGCGGGGAGCTGCGGTCTCTGCTCCTTTCGGCCGCGGCGCGGGTCTCTGCACGGCGGCTGCGCTTCCGCTCGCGGGACCGGGAGCGTTTCTTACTGCGCTCCCGGGACTTGGACCGAGACCGGGACCGGGAGCTGCCCGCGCCGCCGCTCCGCTCGCGCCGCTTACTGTGCTTCCCGCTTTTAGAGCGTTTAGAGCGCGACGAGCTGCGGCTCCTAGAGCGGCCCATCCCGCCCTGCTGCTGCTGTTTAACCTCCTACTGAACCTCCTGCTGCTCCTTCTGCTCCTTCTGCTCCTCCTGCTGCTGCTCCTGCTTCTCCTCAGGCAGCGGCGGCTCCGCTCCGAATCTCGTTATGAGTTTTGATCTGTTTATGTTTTTTCTCTCTCGGAGGAAAACAAGCAAATATGGCGTCCGGTCGGAGACGGCTTCCCCCCACAATGCACCGCGCTCGGACTGACTCGCACTGATTCGGAATGATTCGGAATGATTCGGCTCTTTCCGTGCAGACAGAGTTCGGCTGTTCGGCTCAGTACGTAACTTTGATAACTTTAATTATAACTTAGTCAAATTAGTTATGTATAACTAACAATAATTCAATTATATTAAAATGTATAACTTTAATTATAATTGAGTAAAATTTTAATTCATAACTTTAATAATAATTTTGTAAATTTTTAATTTCTAACTTTAATAATTCAGTAAAATTAAAGCTTCTAACTTTAATAATAATTTAGTAATATTAAAATGTATTCATTTTATGATAATTTGGTAAAATTGAAGTTTTAACTTTAATCATTATTTAATAATATTAAAATCAATAACTTTAATGACAATTCAGTGAAATTAAAGCTTATAAATAATAATTAAGAAAATAATAATAATTTCAGTTTCTGAGAGCATAATTTGCCTTGCTGTCTCTGGGTGGGTAGGATTGCCCTCCCTCCCCCACCATCACTGGCTGATGTTGTAGAACTGGCAGTTAGTGTTCTCCTCCAAGTGTTTTGAGCTTGTGACAGTGTATTAGCAGCAGTTTGACATGATGTCATTGGCTGGCTATACTTGACTGAGGATGCTTGTGCTAGTCTTCAACCTCCCGGGACTGTGTGATAGGGAAATCCTATCTACTAGGTGGGAACTGGAAATGACTACACTCCAGTTTCAAAACAAGAATAAAAAAATAAGTAAGTAAGTAAGTAAATAAACAAATAAATGTTGTGACCTGTGGGGTCAAATGGCTTAATATTATCATACGGAGGCCTTACATAGTGGACCCAATTTCTCTCTCTTGACCTCATGCTCACATTCACAGTGCTGAACAAAAATAACCACTTGAAATGCCCCTGGACCACCCTGTCCCACTTTGGGCACATGACTGGCATTGTTAGAGCTAAAGCACATTAACTTCTGCTTCAAAAATAGCTGTTTTTTTTCCACCTCCTGAAAATAGCCCATTTTCAATGCTCTGGACTTTGAGGAAGACAGTGATTGTACAGTAAATTCAGTGTGTCATTCCAGAGCCATTTTCTTCACCACCCAATCTCTGCAGGGGCTGGTCGAAGAATAAACACAGATATGAAACATTCCCAAAATAAAAGTGTGATAACCTTATCTTTAAAGGAAACAACATTTCAGAAGGAGACAAATGTGTGCTTAAACGAGCTGCCAGGGCTCTAAATCAGGAAAATGATGGAAGCCGAGATTCCCATCAGTGGGTTTTTTTTTAACAAAAAACAGGGGCTGGTTGTTTACATTGGCATCACATAAATGAGTCCTCTATAAACAAGGTCACAAAGAGCCACATGATTCAATTAATAAGGAATGATGACACCATTCGCAGTCACTTCTTTTTCAAACAAAAAAGAGGACACTGGGAACACACACGGGTGTCTACCCTAAAATAAATAAAAAAGAGAGCAAAGTCATTTACTTTTACCATCTTTACCGAAGACTTTTTAAAATAATAACAGCGAAAAAACATCAATTTTTAAATTGTTTATGTACATTTGCATTTAGGCATTTTCACCTATGGTGAACCAGCAAGCTGATTGGCTCTTTTTGTTGAAGGGTGGGACTTTACCCATATACAATGTTGAGTAATACGAGAATTCTTATTCATATTTCAACCAGTGGCCTGGTTCCTGTAGATCAGTTCACTTTATTCTGCCACTCTGGTAGAACGTCTGATGTAGCAGCAGGTACACTGCTGTAGATTAGAACCACAGTGATAATAAACTTACAGAATGAGCTGTATAATGTGCCCAGTTAGAGGATGTCTCAGGAAATAATTAATAGAAATAAGAGGAGGACATCATGACTATTCTGTGAAGGGAAACCAACACCACAACATCCTGACACAGAAAAAT
Source organism: Acestrorhynchus altus (assembly GCA_034509495.1). NCBI lineage: Eukaryota > Metazoa > Chordata > Actinopteri > Characiformes > Acestrorhynchidae > Acestrorhynchus > Acestrorhynchus altus. The sequence continues at coordinate 4,536,003 of CM067509.1, read as the reverse complement.
CTCCTACTATATAAAGCAGGGATCCCCAATCCTGCTCCTGGAGAGCTTCCTTCCTGCAGACTTCAGATTCAACCCTGATTCACCCTACATGGTCCAACTAATTACTGCCTTTAGAAGTTCTTAATTGTGTTGAGTTGAAACCTGCAGGAACGTAACATGGTTGGTGATCTTTTAGAGCACAGTCTAACTTAATGGAGCTTTATAACGAAATGTTTAAAAATGGCAAAACATGAACACATTTAAATGTATTACAGAAACACAGTTTGATAATAAATACAAACAGCAAGCAATTTTGGAATTTGAAAAGCGAATGATTGTTGTTTTAACTTCATAATTGTTTCTGTTCATATACTTTCCCTGCTTAACATGACTGTTACTGTCAACAGTTAAGCAAGTTGAAGGTGAAATTATCCATCCATCCATCCATTTTCTGTACCGCTTGTAAGCGGTGAAATTATCTACTTTATTATTTTTTTCTTTTTTTTATATTTTGAAGCAAAAACATTTTCTTTTCTTTTTTTTTTTAAATTTCAGTATAATAAAATAAATAATAAAAGGGCCCAAATCAAAACTTTGGGCACCCAGCATGGTTAGTTCCTAGGAGCGGCCCCGTGCATTACAACTTGTAAATGCTTTCAGTTCTTGTGAATTTTCATCCTTTCTTCCTCACAAACGTCTTCCAGTTCTGTATGATTCCTGGGCCGCCTTGCATGCACTGCTCTTTTGAGGTCTGTCCATGAATTTTCAGTGATGTTCAGATCAGGGGACTATGAGGATCATGGTACAGTATTCATCTTGTGCTTTTGAGGACTATTTTTGATTTTGAGGTGTGTTTGGGATCATTATCCATTTGCAGAAACCATCCTCTTCTCAACTTCAGCTTTTTTTTACAGATGGTGTGATGTCTGCTTCCAGAATTTGCTGGAATTTCATTGAATATATTCTTGCCTCTACCCATGAAATGTTCCCCTTGCCACTGGCTTCAACACAACCCCAAAGCATTATTGACAGTTGGAGAGGTGCTCTTTACATGCCTTTTTTTCTCATTGCTGCCAAATAGATCTTAACCTCCATGGTCCACCTATGCATTGGGCTTGTTTAGATGTTCTTTTGTTCTTGGTCTTCCAGATTTTTTCTTGACCTCCACTGGTAAAGTTATCTTATATTAGCTTAATTACATTTTGAACGGATAGTGCTATGCTGTCTTCTTATAGCCTTCTCCTGCTTTGTGGGCCTCAACCATTTTCATGGTCATGGCAACTGCTTAGAAGAACCCATGGCTGCTGTTTTGTGCAACAGGGTTAGAAGAGGTATTTATTAAGTTTTGAAATTTGCATCACTTCATTTCTAACAATGATTGTGAGCAAAAGGCAAGGTACTGTTTTCTCCCCACTAAAAATCTGAATTTTGGAGATCATTCCATCTTCTACTTGCTTAACTGGTCACCGTAATAGTCATTTTGAGCAGGGGTGCCCAAACGTTTGCAAATAACTTTGTGTTTTATTATTTCTGGTGGTTTGGGAACAAGCCTTGTGACTGGAAGGTGGCTGGTTCGAATCCCTGAACTGGCAGGACTGGACTGAAGTGCCTTTGAGCAAGGCACTGAACTCCCCAGCTCCCTGGGAGCTGAGGATAGGGCTGCCCACCACTCCGGGCATGTGTGCTCACTGCCTCCTGGTGTATGAATTCACTAGTGTGTATGTGTATCACTGGATGTTTGGGTTAAACGTGGATGATTAATTCCGTGTGTGCACAACACAATGGGTTAAAAAAGTAGAATTACTAATACAGTATACAACTATAGTACTCATGTTGATAATAACTTTAAATAATATTAAAGTGTTCATTCGTTTTATCTTCGGTATGATTGGTAACCCAATGTGACGAGCAACCAAAATCAGCACAGATATGTAGATGCTGTACGTAGGCATCACAGCTTCACAGCGCCCTGTAAGCCCTTTGAGGGTAAATTTCATGACAGTGTCCTCAGCTCAGAGTCTCTCAGTAACATCATCCCCAGTTTGCTTCTACATGTTGGTTTGGCACTTTCTCAGCCAGACTGAATGTTGACTACTGTCTTATCTTTTCAGGGGTGCAACAAACTACCTCTGATAGAACGCTCTCCCTATACTGGTCTCCCATGCCTGTACTTGGACTTCTTGAGGTGTTTAATCATTCATGAGGTGTGTAGCTATAGAGAGAGAGAGAGAGAGAGAGAGAGAGAGAGTGAGAGAGAGAGAGATGTCTTGTTTTTGCTCATTGCTGTGTGACAGCACAGGAGAGGCCTGTTCCTAAACCTCTTTGATAAATAATGCAGTGGCCCCTCTCATAAACGCTAGGAGAACGTTGTCAGCTACGGTTGAATCGTGGAGGGGAGCTGGGGCAGAAGCACTTCTGAAACTTTATGCTTCTTGCACGAAACGATGGGGGGGAAACACTGACGTGTCAATGGAAAGCAATCCGATGGAGACC
>CM067509.1:4481031-4523531 GCA_034509495.1 Acestrorhynchus altus | reverse complement strand
ATTTCATTTGCAGTGTAGCCACTTTACGTAGCGTAACGTATTCATTTTCATCAGTCCGTTTAGCAGAATATCACTTCAATATTAAAAATAAAGGTTAAAAAATGTCTAAAAATGACGTACATATATGCAGTGTGAGTTGTTCAGAACACCATAGAAACCACTTACCACACCACACAACTGCCTAATAACACCATAATTAAGTACCGGATGTCCCTTCTGTTCCAGGAGACTATTTGTATGCACATTTGTTCGTTAGTCTGTACAAGGATGCATGTGTGTTGTGATGTGTGTCAAACTACTTTTGAACTTGAGAACAACTTTCTTTTTTATGTATCGAAGTCAAAGATGCATCGAACTTGAACATTCATGAGTCGGAGACTAACTGTACACCACAGGAGCCATTCTATCAATGTCCTAGCAACCACCTAAATATTGACTATCAATCCACAGCATTACTTCAAATGTAGTTGACTTGTACAAATGACTAGTAATTCCCTTGCAACCACCAAATACACCATTGCAACCATTCTACCAATGTCCTAGCACCATCCTAGCAATCATCTAATAATATTAGCTCTTGAGATGGCAGCAGTATGTGGATGAGCATCGTCCTGTTGGACTAGAGCACCGTAGGACCGTAGTGTTCAGAAAAGGTGGGACTACTGTTTGCAGGACCTCGTTAATGTAATGTCCGGGAGTCAATGTGCCTGTAATGAAGACCAAACTTGAACTGGCATCATACAAAAATGCCCCCTACACCATGACCCAGGCCTTCTGGACACATGATGTGTGACAATCAACCAATCTTGGTCCTGAACAGTGCCTCCACACACAGGTTTGCTGGTCGTCTCCATGAAGACAACAGCAGGGTTCAGCACTGAAGATGATCCGTTGCAATTCAGAGTGACTGCATGACAGTGTGGCGCGACACCACTGCATTGTATGGGTTGATTCTTCTGGCTGCAGCTGGTTTTTATGATGAGTGTATCTCATGAGTTACTCTATAAAACCTTCATTCTTATTTGTCCTTCACAAGGGTAAATACTATATTAATGTGCCATGTCTCCCAAGATACAGGCAATGTAAAAGGACCCGCAAAGGGAGGACGTGGACGCTAATGGGGGAATGCTGCGTTCACTTTTCCAGGGATGTTTTGTACCTTTCCTTAAAGGCCGGGAGCTGATGGAGACAATGCAACTTATAAAAAGTAAACGGAATGTAATATCACACAGTTCTGGTCCCTAGAGGACGGTCCTGAAGGGACTGAAGACTGCAGCTCCTTCTGTTTGTTTGATCCTCTCTCACCTTGAACAGCAGCCAGACTCAGATGTCGGGAATCAGTCCAGAGCTGTTTATAGAACAGACAGGGGAACTGATACACACACCAATCGTGTACCATTAGTCTGCGTCCAAATACTTTAGTGAAACTCCTATCGATCGATCTATCTATCTATCTATCTATCTATCTATCTATCTATCTATCTATCTATCTATCTATCTATCTATCTATCTATCTATGCACATAAATATACTGTTTATTCAGGGAGGTTTAAACGTAACAACTCATGTATGAAACTACCTCCACCATGTTTAAGCTGTGCTATCTCTCTGGCAGTGATATATAGAGAGAGAGAGAGAGAGAAAGAGAGAGAGAGAGAGAGAGAGCTATGTGGCTTGCTCTTGGCAGTAGTTTTAAATGTTCTCCTTTTGATATTATTTTCTAGACAGTGGAACGGCTGATTTATCGTTTTGGGATTGGAATTCCTGACTTATCTGCATCTACAACCTTACTGAAGGCCTCAGAGAGCTTTTTGGAGCTCGGCATGGAGACACTGCTCACTTCAACAGCAAACCGAACTAATGTCCGGGTTTTAAATATGACAGCCTCCTCCAAAGTCCTCTCTAATCACGGACTAATTCTTTGTCGCAGATGTGCTGCATCTGATTAATTTTAGGCATTTGAATTAATAATAAATGTGGGCGTGTTCTGAGTTTTTCCTCACAAGAAAATTAAATTTCTTTTAATTACATTTTACCAAGTATTTTAAAAGTCATTTACATATTTAAAAAAATAGGTCTTCACAGGGTGTCCATTTTTTTACATGCCTTAATGACTGTGTGTGTGTGTGTGTGTTGGGAAAGAACAGCATCGGTACCGAGAGCAGGTTGAATGTTGTGACACCGAGTATAAATAGAATGAAGGATAAGGCGGCTGATATTTTGGTCACTTTGACAGTGAACACCTTTACTCTCTCTGACCTCTCGGACCCCCACTGCCTAGGTGGCATGGCAGAGGAGTGACAGCAGCTGGTGTGTGTGTGAGTCTCCCTTTGCTGACCTCAGGTTGACCCTCATAATTTGACCCCACACACTCTCGCTTCCCTTCTCTGTGGCAACTCCTGGGGAATTTTCACACCCCAGCATTCCCACAACCTTGCAAAGATAACACAACAATCTTCTCTCTCTCACACACACAGACACACACACACACACACACACACACACACACACACACACACACACACTTGTATCTACACCTGCTTATCCTGATGGATCATTCTAAATTGAGAGGGGATCCGCCCACAAACCAAACAATTCAGCCAATTATGGAGAAACGCTTGAGATGTGTGTGTGTGTGTGTGTGTGTGTGTGTGTGTGTGTGTGTGTGTGTGTGTGTGTGAGAGAGAGAGAGAGAGAGAGAGAGAGAGATGTAAACATGTGATCACTGTAAAAGACTGGCTGAGTGTTATAATCTCTGTTATACTCCACTGAAGACCAATTAGCATGCTTTGCATATGCAAATATGATAACGATAATCATCATTAATGGATGATACACCATAGCTCAGCACACTCTTCAAACACACCATCTGTCTAAACATATACACACAAACACACATGAGCACACATACACACTCTCACGCCGCATTCAACATCAATGATCGCAGGTGATCGCCACCATCTGCTGTTGTCAATCAAGGTAGCTAAGATCTCCAATGTACAGAGAAGGCCACCCACCCATCCAAACCACACACACACACACACCCACACACACACACACACACACACACACACACGCGCATCTAATATATAGTCATTATTTTCTGATGGATAAAAGTGAAACAAAGGGGGAAAAGTCATTAGTGGACGTATTATGATTTATTACATAGTAATTACATGCAATAATGCCTTATTCATAAGTAACAACCGTGAGACTAAAGAAGCCTGCAAACACTTAAATGCATGTTTAACAACAGTTAGACTATATACCATCAGCCATAGCATTATGACCACCTTCTTGTTTCCACATTCACTGACCATTTTGTCAACTAGAGGATGACCAACACAAACTGTGATGAGCTTCTGTCTCTGACTTTACATCTACAAGGTGGAGACACTCGGTAGGAGTGTGTAATAGAGTGGACAGTGAGTGGACACAGTGTTTAAACACTCCAGCAGCACTGCTGTGTCTGATCCACTCGTACCAGGAGCTTTGTACATATTAGTTACATTTAGAAGTTGCTTAATATGTTATAAATGTTATTAAATCCTGAACACACACACACACACACACACACACACACACACACACACACACACACACACACAAACACACAAAGGTGTGCAAACACAGCTGGTAAACAACGCGTGTGCTAAACACATTAGTTAAATATAGCACAGGCGATTGCCTGCTGTAGACTGTTGGGTTGGGAATGACGTTATACAGTTGCGGATTGTTCCCACCAGTTCATTCCCAGTGACATTCCCTTTAATACACTAATACACAGACTCCTGCACAGCTGTGCAATTCCAGTTCATTCCCAGTGACATTCCCTTGAATACACAGACTCCTGCACAGCTATGCAATTCCAGTTCATTCCCAGTGACATTCCCTTGAATACACAGACTCCTGCACAGCTGTGCAATTCCAGTTCGATCTGTTAGTGAAAATGTAAAGATTGTCTTCTAAGACTGAACTAAAGAGAGTTCAGCTTCGTGAAGTCCTGATGTCTCATGACCAGCTTCATTTGATGACATGCTGAGTCCACAGATCAGCTTATTTTATCAAACACACACACACACACACACACACACACACACACACACACACACACACACACACACACACACACACACACACACACAGCACTTTCCCAGGCATTAGCATTGTTGGGTTTGATTGCCATTGTTTACAACTTCTTTGTGACCTTCGGTGGGAATCTCTGTCCAAGCGTCAAAGAGGAAAAAACGACAGGAAGAGAAAGAGAGACACACTGTCACAGCGTCAGACCATCCTCAGGTCACCATGCTATTTTCATTACTGGAAACAGGCCATAGAGAAAGGGGGGAAGAGAAAGAGGGGAAGAGGAAGGGGGGTGAGAGAGAGAGAGAGAGAGAGAGAGAGAGAGAGAGAGAGAGAGAGAGAGAGAGCAGGTTTGCCAACATTGTTAAAGTGGTTAGAGTGAGAAGTTCAGGTAGGAAGAGTGAGACTGATGGGAGACAGTCAGGTGTTTGGAGTGAGATTTGAGTAATAGAGGAATGAGACTGGGGTGAGAATTTCATTTTCAAAAGACTGGTGTGAGAATAGAGTGAGATTTTGAATAGCTGGAGTGAGATTCAGTGTTACACTCATGATATGGAGTTGCAATGGAATCTTGGAGCGAGAGAGATGATGATGAGGACAATGATGAAGATGATGATGGTGATGGTGATGATGATGATGATGATGATGATGATGAAGATGATAATGTGATGATGATGATGGTGGTGATGAAGATGATGATCATGGTGGTGATGATGATGGTGGTGATGATGATTATGATGATGATGAAGATGATGATGACAATGATGAAGATGATGATGATGATGATGGTGATGATGATGATGATGATGATGATGACAATGATGAAGATGAAGATGATGATGATGATGATAATGATGATGACGATGATGATGAAATGAGGAGGATAATAAAGACAATTATAATGATGAACATGATAATGACAACAATGACGATGATGATGATGAAGATGATGATAATGAGGTTGAGATTGAAAGATGATGAAAGTGATGATGAGGATGAAGATTATGATGAGTAGAACGATGAGGACAAGGGATGAGATGGAGATGAGGATGATTATGTAACAACGATGATGATGTGATGATGATAATGAAGATGATGAGGATGATGATTATGAATTGAGATGATTTTAGGAGAAGGTGTTGGGGACATTAAATTAAAAAGTCAATAATAAACATGCAAACACACGTACACACACACACACACACACACACACACACACACACACACACACACACACACACACACACACACACACACGTAAATGCACATGTATGCATTTAGACAGACAGATCTCCTGAGAAGAACAATAGACACACACGTAGAAGACTGTGGGAAAAAAGCACATAAACACACACACACACACACTATCCAGTATAACCCCATCATGATCCTCCATCCCCTCCCCACACACACAGTGTCCACTTCCTCCACACCCTGTTCACACAGCAGTCTCCCCCTCCCCTCACCATCCCTATACAACTACAATATTAAAGTTCAGCGTCCACAGTCAAGACAACTGACCACGAATGAGTTTTTAGAAACTCAGAGTGAAACCAGCTCCAGCTCCACAGAGGCTCTGGACTCATTTTAGTGTCCAGCATTGTTTCTGAGTGACATCTTGAAGCCTGACTGTCCGTCACATTGGTTTGAGGCACTGTTGAGGTGGTTTACAGAAGGAAACACCAGTTGAGCTCCTTAAACCACAGTTCTTCCTTTCAATTAAGCACAACAATGGATTCAAATGAGATCAATCACTCTGTAAACAGTGGTTGCTATGGTAATTAGAGATCAATCACTCGGTTAATGATAACCACTGCAGTGCGGTGATTTATGACACCCCTGGTATGTTTTTGTTCACAGAGGTTCCTCCTTCACTTTTGATCTTCAGTACAGTGGTCACTCAGAACAGTGATTAGTACAGTAAACCATACTATGGTTTGTATGGTGGTCAGTACAGTGATCAGTATGGTGGTGAGTGCAATAATTGTTGTGGTTGTCTGTACTGTGGTTATTACAGTGGTCAATGTAATGTTTAGTACAATGGATCAGTAGTCAACATATTACTCAGAATGGTCAGTGCAGGGGTTAGTTTGGTGGTCATAACAGTGGTCAGTACTGGGATCAGAATGGTATTTTGTACAGAACTGAAGTCGGTGCAGTGGTCAGTACAGCGTTCAATACAGTGGTCTGTATAGTCATCAGTGTTTTGTACGTTATGGTAGTGCAGTACAATGGTCAGTACAGAAATGAACATGGTGGTCAGTATAGTGTGCTGCATTGTGGTCAGTACAGCACTCAGTACAATTGTCAGTAAAGTGTTCAGGACAGGGGTTGAAATTGTAGTCAGCGCAGTGTTCAGACCAGGGGACAGTATGGTGGTCAGCTGAATCCTGATGTCATGGGAAAGTGTTAGTACACTACACACTAAGGAGATCACAAAGACATTTTCATCAGTGTTATTGGGAGGGTCAGCTTAAAGTAAGTTTGTGTGTGTGTGTGTGTGTGTGTGTGTGTGTGTGTGTGTGTGTGTGTGTGTGTGTGTGTGTGTGTGTGTGTGTGTGTGTGTGTCAGGAAGGTCTTCGTGTACTAAAAAAAGCCTGGCCTTTGTGTCTTAGAGGAAGTCATACAAAGGGACGGTCCTGAGAACATAGTGAAGACAGAGTGTGCGTGCACACACACACACACACACACACACACACACACACACACACAAAGTGTCCCTTTCTCTCTCTCTCTCTCTCTCTCTCTCTCTCTCTCTCTCTCTCTCTCTCTCTGTCTCTTTCTCTCCTCGACTTCTGTGATTCACATCCCCACTGTGATGTCACCATCTGTAGTGCCGGACCTGTCTACCACCGTGTGTGTGTGTATGTGAGTGAGAATGTGTGTGTGTGAGTGGGTGTGTGTATGCCATCTGTCCTCTCTGTGGTGAGTGGCTTGATGCTGTTAGACGGACTCCCAGTGAGTCCATCTCACCAGCAGTACTATACCACACACACACACACACACACACACACACACACACACACACACACACACACACACACACACACACACGCGCGCACACACACACACAGGCAAAACCATTATCTGTTCATTCATGTAGAGGGTCCACTAAACCCTCTGGATAATATTACATTTCCCGTCTCAGTTGTCATGTACAAGATCCATTAAGCCTGATGGTCATGTTCCAATTGATTAGTCTGAACATATGCCCACACGGTGTTCTCTCAGGGGCAGTCTGTGTGTTACTGATCTGTCAATATTCACCTCCAGCTTCCATTCTTCACCCCTCTACTACTGAACGGCTCATGTCCGCACAATTACACTATACGGACAAAAGTAAACGGACACTTCCCAACTCTTGTCAAAATTACTGGATGGAGCTCCATCATTCCAGAGAACACATTTTCACTGAATCCTGGGGGGCTTTATATCCTTCTAGTCCAAAAGGCCATATTTTGTCATATATCCTATTGGCAGTACTTCTATACAGGGACTAGACAAGGTGTGTGTGTGTGTGTGTGTGTGTGTGTGTGTGTGTGTGTGTGTGTGTGTGTGTGTGTGTGTGTGTGTGTGTGTGCATTCGCACATCTGTGTCAGCAACGGATGCAACTTCTTCTACTTAAAGAATACGTTCATTAGGAGTGTTGTCTACAAATTTAGTCAACCTGTGCAGTGACTGAAGCATTGGTCAAACATCTCTCCTTCAAACATCTCCACTTTTCTTTGGAGCAAAATATAAAAAAATTAGACTGATATGATTAATGTTTATTGATCTACTCATACAGAACTCGTGTCTCTCAGTACGGCGTCGGATTTCACACAACATGCCAGACGTCTCTGCATGGAGTTGTAGAGGTTCCTAATGGTGTCCTGTGATGATCCGTCCCATACAGCTTCAATGTTCTCAGTTCTGCAGATGGTGCGTTAGGGGTGGAGTGTTGATAGAGCGTCCAATAGCATCCCACACATTTTCAATCAGGGACAGGTCTGGAGATGAGACCGACCACGGCGTAGTATCTGTGTCTTCAAGGTGAGATCTTGAGACGGCAGCAGTATGTGGACGAGTGTCATACTGTTGGAATAGAGCACCGGAGTGTGTGTTCAGAAAAGGTAGAACCACTGGTTACAGAACCTCAATAATGTAACACTTGTCTGTAATGAAGACCAAAGGTGATCTGGCATCGAGATCAGGCCTTCTGGACATCATGCCAATCTTGTCGGTACATTTTGGAGTGTCCACCAGTAAACGATCCACCTACCACACTTGGCTCCAGATACTCCAGAGGCTCCTACACCCCTAGTTACAACAAACCATTGATATTGGTGCTGACCACAGTGTCTCTACCATGTCAAAAGCGGGACTCATCACTGAAGATGACCTGCTGCCGTTGTGAGTGACTCATGTAGTCCTGTTTTCCAATCTGTTGATTTCTTGTGGATCCTGCTAGTTTCTGGCGATCAGTGTATTTGCAGCATGACTAGAGCATGATGTATTATACACACACTCGCTAATCACTTCTCAGACTGTTTAAAACAACATCCAAGCCCTGCACTGCTGTGCATGTACAAATTCTCCGTCTAGACATACCATCACTCTCAGCTTTCTTGCTGCTGCGATAACACCACACATTAAGGCCCTGTCTCACACATTCAGGCAGTCATTAATCTAAATCCCTGGTTTAATGAGCTGCTACAATGGGGTGGCCGTGAAGGCCGTGGCAAAATCTGAGGTGCTGACTGACGTGACCCCAACGGACACGTATCTAATCTCCCAGGGGTGAGCTACCAGCACGTGGGACTTAAAAGACCTAAATCCTTGGAAAATGGATCAAAATGAATGCTTTATGCTATGGAGGACATCACATTTCTAAAGGGTCTCCAAACAACCAGCTCCAAGATTTACTTATTTTTATTTTTTATTTTAATTAATGGAAATACATGCTGTTGTACGCATATATTTGGTGATTTCTGAAATTACTGAAAAATGTATATATATAGCAGGGATCTCCAGTCTAATCTGCAAAGGACCAGCAGGTTCTCGTTCCCAACAAGGCCAGGAACACCTGATTCTACGTTTTAATCAGTTGGTCTCAGTCTTCAAACGTTTGATCAGATGAGCTCCAGCATTGGTGGATCGGAAGCCTGCAGTCACAGGGTCAGGACATTTTTATCCTTTCCACACCCAGCTTTAATTGTCCTGTTGGGACACCCACAACTCTGAGCTAGTCTGAGGTGGTCTAGAATCGAGGTTCTTCGTTATTTCATCTACTTTGTACAACTGGCAGCATAATAGGCCCAGAACGTGATACTCCCACCATCACGTATAACAGTTGGTTCAGTGTAATTGGGGTTGAATTGCTGTAAAATGAGCTGTTTCTCATTTCAAATCCTTGGGTCCATGGATCATGGTGAGTCCAGAGCAAGACAGGATACCCCCAGACAGAGAACCAGTCCATGAAGCATACCATGTTGTCCCCCGTGGTGTACAGGCCTGCTAATTAGCATATGTCTTTTCGCTTTGAACTGAAGTTCGGGTGAGGACAGTTAATGAAAGTGCTCTGGAAGATTGATTGTCCTGCTGGGACACCCAACCCTGATGGGTGTCCCCAAAGGGTGTCTAGGTGATGTTTTGAGCTTCTACTATAGAATTCTGAGGTAGTATCCCTTCTTCATTATTTCAACCAACATACAAGTTCCACTGGCAGAAAATCATGGCCAAGAACATGTATACGGATATAGAGATGCTGGAACATGGACCTTTAAAAATAATTCACATAAACCACGTCAGAACCTCGTGGGGAAAAATGACGCACAAGTGAAATGTTGGAAAACCATCCATTCATCTTCTTATTCACTCCTTTCTGGTCAGGGTCATGTTAAGTCCAGAGCTTATCCAGAATCATTGGATGCAAGACAGGATACCCCCTAGACTGGGAACCATTCTATGTTGGCTGGAGGCCGTGTAATCCACATTCCTGTTGTCCCCCATGGTCTGAAGGCCAGCTAATTAGACGTTCAGGTGAGCAAAGCGTTCTTTGCTTTGATGTGGGGACAGTTATTGCACACGCTCCAAAAGTACAGCGACACCAACAGGCAGCCCATGGAAGTGCAATCGAACTGCTTCAACTAAAGCTTGCTATGATAGCGGGGGTGAGGGGGGTGGGTTGCTCCTCGGTAAATCATGTAAACGACTCGATTTTATTTCGTTGGAAGCCGTGAGAGAGCACTAGAGTGTTTTCTTGGAAGTCGCGGCTGATTGTTCTCCAGTGGACTGAATGTAACCGTCGAGTTTCTCGTTGATCTTGTAATATCCCGTTCCTCTTCCGGAGGCCTGATGACTAAGTAGAACTTTTGTCTGACTCTGTCGTTCCTACCCAGCCACCACAGCCCATGGGAACGGCTGGGCTCTGGGTGTGTGTGTGTGTTTACACTGTGTATGGGTATTTAGCTCGTTTTGGGGACCAGATGTCCCAGACGTAATGGAAATATCGAAATTCTTGATGCTGTGGGAGGCCGTAAAGAGCGTCATTATATATTAAATATATAAAAAAGGGTTAAAATTAATTTTAGCACCTTTAGTTAAATAAATTTTAGTCCTAGGTTAAGTGAGGAACAGTATTCCCCATACGTTTATAAAGAAGCATGGGAAATGTCCCACAAAGACAGGAATACAAGCCTGGGTGTGTGTATGCCCATCTCCGTATATGGCATGTGCGCATTAGGCCCTAAGCAGGAGCGTGTGGGAAGCGGTGTTTTCTCAGCCTTAGCTTTCATTACTGCAGGCGGAAGTGCTAATGGGTGTTTGGACAGCGCGAAGGGCGAGGGTCCAGTGGCCAGGGGGCTTTCTTTTGTTTCCCTTTGCTGATCCCAGGGCCAGACACACTGTTGCCTTTAAATTCCACTAAAGCTGCGCCATTGGGAAGCCAAATGCTGAACACTACAAATGATCACCCTACCTACCATCCCTCGCACTTGATTCACGGTGCCTCGACGGGCGAAACACAACACAACCGACAAAAAACGCTTCTGCTCCCAGTGTGGAGTAACACTTGAACACAGCATGAGCTTCCAATGAGACGTCTGAGACCACTAGGCAGTGAAAAACGAGGGAGTGTGCGTTCTCACGCATGTATCATGACCCTCAGCTTTAATAACTTCTGAAAGGCCACTTTTTCTTGCAGGCAAAGCGTTTAATTAGGAAGGAGCGCCTCGGGCAGCCGCTGCGTGGAAGAAAGGCACCAGCTCCCATGATGAAGGACTTGTTTTGGACAAGCTGACACAGCCAAGCATGACCACATACATCACTAATTATTTTGTACCGAACCGTTACACTGCCGAGTCTAAACAGAAAGGAGGAAATGTGGACAGGATAAAAAGAGACGGGGGGGAAAAAAGGGCTTATGAATGATAACACATTTAAACTAAAGGCGCACGGTGTGAGGCAGAAAAAAAGGAAATCGGGTTTCAGAGAATTTGGATTGAAAACCACTGCGCTCTCCTGACGTTCAATCGGAAAACCTCATGCCTGTTTCAATGTCTGTACTCTACTGCCTCTATTCCCATTACATTTGAACTATGTCTGTACTCTACTGCCTGTATTTCTATACTTTACAGTGTCTATTGCAACCATATCTATACTCTATGGCCTTTATACTAATTAAAAGTGACCAGGAATTATAAAAACATTTATTTCCAGTATTTGATATTTATAATTCATGCCGTTGAATCCTAATGATATATGATGAGGAACTTTTCTCTGAACCTCTCTTAATTAAAACATCCCTGATCTACTCTACTGCCTCAATTTTAGCCAAAGGTGAGTATGTTTATAATCTGCTGCCACAATTTGAATCAAAAGGGAACACGTCTATAATGTGCTGCCTCTATTTTAATCCAGTTTAATGATGCCTATACTCTATTGCCTCCATTCAAATCCAAAGAAACCCTGTCTATTGTTTATGCAATCTATTCTATACATATATCTACTCTCCTGCCTCTATTCCAAGCAAACATATCTAGTATACTGCCTCTATTCTAATCAAGAGTGGCCATGCCTACGTTCTACTGCCTCTGGTCCAATCAGAAATGAGAGTGTGTATATTGTACTGCTTCAGTTCCAATCAAACATGACCAAGCAGCGACTACTGCCTCATATTTTTATTCTACTGCCTTTATTCCAGCTAGAAATAACAATGCCTCTGTTCTACTATCTCAGTTCAGAATTTCTAGTCTGGCCAGAATGTGCTAATATAGATCTGTATAAATAGATTTTCCCTACTTTCGTTTGGAATAACACTACCATCACTGTTCTACTTTTAAAAAAAGTCCCTCAGAGGATTCGTTCCCGTGTGTTTGATCCACAGACTATCTGCGACGACAGAACCACAAGAAAGAAATGAGATATTTAACTTGGGTTTTTTGAGTTTTCTTATTTTTTTGTGTATTTTCTCTTCCTGACCTGGTTTAAGAGGCTATAAGGGTTGTAAGAGCCATAATAAAACCAGGATTAAGGAGCTTTACTTCACAGAGAAGCTCGAATTCAGGCTTGTGCTTCAGGCTGGTTTGGCTTCAACTAGTATCAGCCATTTTGTCCTAAGTGGAGAAGAACAGATGTTTACACTTATGGGGAATATCGTGTTAGTAACGCTGGGGGAATGTGAAAAAGTGGATCAAACACTTCCTCGAGTGAATTAAAGCCTTTTCCATCACATACTTCCTTGCCGATAATGATAATGACTTAATGAAATTAATGACATTCCATATGTTTAACTGGTGGATTCAGATTAGTGCAGTCTTCACCACGACTGCCTCGGAGGAGATTGAGTTACAGACACTGACTCTTTGTCTCAGAATGGACGAGACACTCGGTACTGTCATGCAGAAAGCAGCTTTGAAGTTCCTAAAGTCTCTTGGGTTTCCAGTTTGAAATACTGTGAATCTCCCACTCTACCGCAACCCAAAAGTGTTGTACTGGATTCAGATCCAGTGTCTGGGAAGAGCCACCAAAGTATATGACCTGGTGCATCGCCATGCTGGAAGTTGCTGGTAGATAACTGGAAACGGTGGTCATGAAGGGATGCACATGGTCAGCAACAATGCTCTAACTGTCTGTGGGATTGACTAGGACTGCCCAGACCGTTCACAGGAGGATTCAAATTCTGATCATCTGCATTCCTCAGCAGAAATCCAGGTTCATCAGACCAGTTCATGGTTCTCCAGTCTTCAGCTGTTCAGTGTTGGTGCAGCCTCAGCGTTCTTTTCCTGGCTGACAGAAGTGGACCTTGTGTGTCTGCTACTGGTGCCCATCCCCCTCAAGGCTGGACTTGTTGTTCCTCCTGAGATACGTTTCTGCTCTCCACAGTTGTTTTCTGAGCTACTGCAGCCTTTCTGTCAGCTCTAACCAGCCTGGGTTCCTCTATGCTGGAGGGGTTGGAACAAGAAACTAAAGTCGTGAGTTCCAATTAACACTGGATTATATTTTTGCTCATATTCTGTACAATCTGTTGGTTCAAGGTTCGATTTATTGGTCACACACATAGAACGGAGAAGGTAGGGAGAAGATAAACAGAATAAATTTGAAAAGCAGAATAAATATGTGCAGTGGTGACGTATAGTTCTGAGGTAGAAAGGAAATAACTTGGTGGAGGTAGGTGTGTGGATAGGTGTGTGAATAGGTTCCAGGTTCTCTAAAGTGCAATGTGTTGGGTGGGTTTGCGTGAAAACTGTAGAACATCTTGAAGGGAACCCTACGATAGCCTGGAATAGACAGAATGTTAACTCCCCCCTCTTGTTTTAAAGTAGTTCAGCATCTGTGCTGAATGAAAGGGGTTGGGTTTCTATGTGGAAGGTTAAAAGGTGCTTCTCACACTTACTTGTTAATGCTGGAACATAAAACATGGTAACTCCATGTGCATGTGTGTGAGTGTCCATGAGGCCCCTTAAGTGGAGTAAAGAGGCCCCGAACTGGACCCTATTGATGTGCAAATGGACACAATGCAATTTTACTGCACTCCTTTATAGACTCAGATTCTCTCTCTCTCTCTCTCTCTCTCTCTCTCTCTCTCTCTCTCTCTCTCTCTCTCTCTCCCTCCCTCCCTCCCTCCATCTCGCTGGGTGGCTCAGGAAAACATCTGGAGGTTACAATGGCCTGGGACAAAGTCCTCTGTCCCTTCCATTGTGGACATATGCCACACACTCCTGCGCAAACACGCTCACACAATGCCTACAGTGGAGTGTGGTCTCTTGCAGGGTTGGCGGAGATGACATCATCCGTCACTGTCACGGATCTGCAGTTGTTAATAAAGCAGCAGTAGCTGTCAGTCTCATTACATCATCAACACGGGACGAGCGTGGCACCAGCAGATGCTCAGAGCAATGGGGATCCACAGCCAGCTGGAACACTGTGCACACACACACACACACACACACACACACACACACACACACACACACACACACACACACACACACACACACATTGACTCCATTGGGGAATTAAGTTTTAAAAAGTGTGTTTTATTTTTGGAATAAATAATATTTTGTACTTACTTTTGATATTATATGGGTTCATTTTACTTTAAATGCTCTGTATTGCATTTAGCTTCTTGGGTATCTAATGGAATGTATGAGACACAACTGGACATTTTACCAGACAACGGAGCTCAAAACTAGACTTCCATTTCATTAAAACGACACCTTGCCAACTGTTAAACATGGACACGGATCATGTGTGCTTTAGACATGTGTTGCTGCCAGTGGTAACTAAACGATTCGGAGAGGGGGGCTATGTCAAAGAATGTCAAATTATGAAAACGTGATTGTAGTTTTGTTCATTTTGGGTCATTTCTCATCAGAGAATTTCCCAAAACAATTTGTACAAAACAGGATACAAACGGGAACGTCACTACTACCAGTAAAAGCCCGAAGCCTCGAAATCCTCGAAATCCTCGAAATCCTCAGTTCATGACCTAAACGCAAGTGTTTACATCAGTAACCTTGTCGGTGTCATCAGAACAACAAGACCTTGTGTGATTGATCACGAACAAGGTGATCAAAAGCAAGGCGGTTTGTTTAATGATTGGCTGTAAAGAACATTGTAGGTTTCATCAGCTTCTTTGGCCTTAAATGAAGCTCAATATTTTGCTCTTTTGGACTCTGGGAGTATTTTCTAAAGCCTTGCTGACAGTGAATGAAAATGATCAAAGCTGCAGTTTTTTTTGGTCAATACATCAATTAAAGCAGTCCAGCTCCACGTTTCTGGCTGTGGGAGACTGTGCTGTGGGATACTGGTCAGGATCCACATTCCTGCTTCCACTGTTTGTACTGTAAGGTATCGACAGACCGTCCACTGCAGTTATTGCTCCTCTGTCGTGAGAAAAAGCAACACCGTGGTCTGACGGTTTCCGGTGCCAACAGATGATTGATGAGATGCAGCTCTGAGATGTCTTAGAGTATGGGCCTAAAGCTCCTCTTATCAGTGAAAGTCGTGATCAGAATGTGAACCAAAGGGATTGATCTGAGGACTGATCATCAGTCCAGGAGATGTTTACCCAAACGTCTGGTAAACATTCTGACAGCTGGTTCAGCACTGTTGAATGTAATGACATATGCAGTGAAAGCCTAGCTGCGTGGAGGAGAGTGTAAGGGGGGTAGGGGGAGGGTAAGTGGGGGATAGGGGGGGTAAGGGTGGGGGTATAATATATTTTGACTGACATAATGAAAGTGATAATGTAGGAACCAGCAGACCAGTGTTCAGAATGATTTGCAAGTTCCTTCATCTTGTCTTTTGTCGATGTGTTTTTAAAGAGACAGTAAAGACATGATCTGACTACGCCAGACATTATTAAGCATTACTAAGTATTTAAGTAATGATTTAGTGAAGTTATATTTACTTCATAACCACTCAGCATCAACCAATCAGCCAACACCAGCGAGAAGAGGCTACCAGTACCCTGAGCAGGTGTCCCAATACCTTTGTCCACATAGTACAGGTTCATTATTATGCCTATTGTTAGTTATAGATAAAGAGCACAATTAACTGTGGCCTCTCAAATATTTCATTACTCAAACATTTAGTGATGATCAATAATGTCTTAAATAATGTCAATTAATAATTAGTAATAAATCATTTCATGTTTATTACTGTCAAAAGTACTGATCACTAATGTAACATATTTTAATTACATTCGTTTTAGCTTAAGTCAGTTTTTGCTGAACAAAACAGCAGATTAAACTGTCATTTATATGATTTTGCAGATGATGCTTCAGCATAAACCATAATTTACAGCCAGTGTCATCTGGTTTGTGGTGTTTATCTGTATTTAATAAAAAAAAGGGATTTATACTTCTATGCTTCACACTTGGGATGTATATTTCTGCCACCTATGTCACGAAAAATCCCCCAAACATGGAAACTCTCATTTGGTCACTAAAAGTGCATAGAAGCCCTGACCGAGTGCCCAAACCTTTGCTTTGAGCCATTTTTTGTTCAAAACTATAAAATATGTATATTTAAAGTCATATTATTTAACATAAATTAGTATAAAATAAAAGAAATATTTCATATTTAAGTTTATTTAAAAAAAAAAAAAAATAAATATATATATATATATATATATATATATATATATATATATATATATTGTTTTTATATATATAGTCTTTTGAAATCCATACCCTGTGTGTCTAGTTTGAGCTCAGCACATTGAGAGGTGTCTAAACTTTTGCACACCTCTGTTAATGTTAGGCCAAATTTAACAACAACAAAAGCCTCAGTCCACACTGTGAAAACGCTTGGCCCAGGCTTGTGGAGAGGGATTTACTGGGGCTGACCCCCCGGTGCCCCCGAAATCTATGTAAAATGTAATGAAAAGTAATTCTTAATGGATTTAGGTTTGATCCCAGATCTCCTTGACACCGCCGGCCAGTGCATTGATTTGTTGAGATCTACCTCCAGCACACTTGATTTAACGTAATGAAGGATTGATCAGCTCAGACAGGTATTGGCTGGAATCTCACTGGTAAATACTGAGCTGATCTGAGAGCAGGTGTGCAGACTGTTAAGAGTGTGGTAACAGAGTTGCCCAGAACTTTGGGACATTTTTAAGCAGTGAAAATACATACTAGTGCATTTAGAATAAAGAATATTGTGAAAAAGCTTAATTAAAATGGTCAACTGTCATATTTCTATTATATAAAGTGAAATATTTGGAGTCTTCGTTTGGCTCTTAGCTCATAAAAAATCACATATTATTATAATATTTGATTTGATCCAACAGACCCTGGTCATTGACTCTGACATGCCCCCCTAAACCATCACAGACTGGGAAACTTCACGCTGGACTTCACGCAGACTCTTGGAACTCGAGTTGAGACTGTAGGGCTCAAAATTTGATGATGCAAAATTTACTTTCATCTGAAAATGTATAGAATTTCTAATAATTAACATTTAATAAAATTTGTAATATCAAATATCAAAATGGTTTAATTAAGACTATTTGTGTAATTCTAGAGTTAACATAAAATATTAATTCTACACAAAAATGTTCAGAATTTCATACAAAAAGTTAAAGAGTCAGGTTTTATTTTAATTATATCTAAAGTGACATATTTCGTACTGTTTTAATTTCACTGTTGATCTGTAAGGCTTGTAAATTCTACGGAGAATTCATTTCAACTAAATGACTAATCAGACAGTGAGAATTATTGTAGAATAAGGGATGTAACATACAGTATATGACAGTTTGACCTTTTGAATTCAATGATATGCAATACAAAAACGAGATGCACTAATATAAACACAGTTTACTGTATTAATGCCTACTCACATTTAACAGGCACGTTTTAATAAACACTAATTGCAGAGATAAATAGAATTAAATAGAGGAACTCCCCCAGGAGGCTTAATTTACTTCCATTGCTGGCTTCTGTTGGACTCTGCAGTTCATTTGCTGCGAGACAATTTTGTCTGGAATTTGTCTTCAATTACTTTTACTCGCGTCTGTGTTTGTGGATGAAAGTGAATGAGGTCTGGAGTTTCAGTCATGTTTCCATTGCTTGACCTCTTTATTAGCCTAGCCGTGTGTGTGTGTGTGTGTGTGTGTGTGTGTGTGTGTGTGTGTGTGTGTGTGTGTGTGTGTGTGTGATTGATTTCTCAGTACTGTCTCCTGGGGGTCTTGAGGAGAGAATTTAGCACTGATATCAATTTATTTCTGTATTTTCTCTCTCTGTTAACTTGTTTACCGGTCTGGCAAAGCAAGACGGATGGTAGTGATTAGTACAGCTCGCACAGGAAGAACCGCTATCACCGTGGCGACAGCCGGCGGCCCTCTTTAACGGCCTGTAAGGGGTCGGAGGGTTACGTTACTTTGAGACAGATACAGGGGGAGAGAGAATGGCTTGATTTATTTGCTTGCTGAGTGGTAACACTTGCATCCAGAGGGCAAATCCTGGCCTCCAATAGAGGACACACACACACACACACACACACACACACACACACAAACACACAGGAGGCTACATGTCCGAAGCACACATCACACACGGCTCCTCCAGCATCTGCTTTGGAAAACATGACAACACAGCAGATAACATCAGGCTCGGAGTGCAGCAAACAGAATAGGAGGCTCTTTCCCAGCCCTGAGTGTTTCCTAATTATTAAAACCTGTTTCATTAGATTAGTGAGGAAGAGCCGGGTTCTCACTGGTCCTGTTTAAAGTCGGAATTTTAGCAGAAAATCCTATTTCATGCCAACATGGAGCTTTGCTAACACCACCAGCCTGTCTTACACACATTTGCACTCAATGCTTTCCCCATTAGGGCAACAGCTTGCATTCAGTGGATATCAATAATATGCTGCGCTATGGACTTTATATACCACAGCAACCACTTAGCAACACCATTGCCATAGCTGTGGCAAATAGAGCATTGACTATAATTATTATGTTATAGTTGTCTCTAGTGTCATGATTGTTCCTTATAATTCTCTTTTGTTTACGTCATTGCCACCAAATGGGGCACCACAGCAACCACCTACAGTATATTTGAATATACACACACTTTACACATTTCTCTGGTTCAAATAAAACGGATTTTAATGCATCATAAGATGTAAAGATTTAAAATAAGGTACATAGAGCAGCCGATCATGACAGAGGTGATTTATGTGCATCAGTAGAACAAGGTGATAAAGACTGGAAATCGATCAAATGAAAATGATTCAAGTGTTTGCTTTTGTTAGGCTGTTGCTGTGTTGCCACTACAGTGTTTTGCTGTGTGGTTGCTATGGTGTCCCAAGTGGTTGCTGCTATGAAGTGCCATCACACATGATGCTCCCAAGAGGGTGAAGACAACCACGTGCCTCCTCCGACACATCCAGCCACTGCTTCTTTTTGAACAGCTGTAATTATATAATTGCTAGGCGGCTAAAGTGCTCGGAGGAAAGTGCCAAAGCTGGTAGATGCCTGTGCCGACCAGCATCACACTGGTTGTGATATGGGAGAGAGTACCATGTGATGTGGAGAGAGATCACGGACAATTTTACCCTCTCAGACCCCGGTCAGGAATTCCATGTGCCATGGTGCTAAGATTTTCTTGTTGGTTGATGGGGCAGTTGGTATGGTCATCTTTAGTGGTTGCTAAGGTATTTCCAAGCAACCATCTAGGTTTCCAAGTGGTTGGTGTGCTACATAACATTGATCAAGGTTGAATTTATCATCATAGCAACACCATTATAAAACACCAAACAACTACATAGAAATCCATGGCAACCACTATGTACTCCATAGATACAACAAGGCCTGGAAGTGGAAACTACCCAACCTTTCCAACCATTCTCAGTTTGCTTCAGGAAATGTGATTAGTTTATTGTTGTTTTTAACTCCTTTCATGTCACCACATGAGTTTAAGGTGAATCTACAAGCTCGAAACCTCAACGGAACTCTCTGGAAGTTTGCAAGAATTCCACATTATCCCCATATTAGCTCAGATGAATGGCAGCATTAGTCTGCCCTTCAGGCTCGTGAACGTTCTGGGTAATGCACACTATTAGGCAGCATGTCTGCAAGTCAAACGAAGATTTAGATTAAGTAGCTCTCATCTAGGTCTCTGATCTGCTGCTACGTCACCTTGACCGTTCCTGACTTTACCTACAAATGTGTTCTGGTTATGAACCAGACGTCATTGTAAGAGACGTTCAAGAGTTATGCAACATCAGCAACAAGTGATGCATTAACAGGAGATGCAGAGATGTAGTGAATGAGAATGACCCCTCAGGGATTCTGTAGTTTGTTTACGAGTGCAGGTGAAGTAAGATCACACCTAGGAATCCCATAGCAGCCAATTGGGATCATTATTATTATTATTATTATTATTATTATTATTATTATTATTATTATTATTATTATTATTATTATTATTATATACTGCAAGGAATTTATTATTACTTTATAACATAGATATTTAAAAGAGTCCCTATACATTCCTTTTCACCTCCACCTCATGAGGTCTGCCAATTCTCACCTCAGTTTTTGGAACGTTAACGATATAACAAAACAAATAAAGATAATAATCAGTTAAACAACTCTGAAACCATGCACACACTTATGTTCTACTATGTGTGTGTGTGTGTGTGTGTGTGTGTGTGTGTTTGTGTGTGTGCATGTGTGTGTGTTATTTGCATGCACAAGACCGACACTGTCCAACTTGTGTCCGTCTGCATGCATTGCTCTGTATATGCTGCATCCAATCCAGCAATGTTTGTATGTTCCTGCCCTCTCTGTCTCTCCTGATTGAGTTTATTTGTCTTTGCTCCGAATCAAAAACACATCTGTTTTCCACGCTCCTCTGTTCGGAGCGTCTGCATGGGAATGGGCATTCGCGTCAGCCTCCATTGTTCTAATGGGAAAATGCCAACTAACTCAATCTACTGCCATCATTTCCTGTTTGAAATGCAGACAGACTTTACCTTTGCTGGGGGCGAGATCAGCCATACTGCCCGTGAAGGCCTGCGACTGGACGTACATGCAGCACTGCTTTTGCCCCCAGCTACACAAAATAAAACGGGTAAATAATTGACTTAAAACAAGGCCTGGATCCAGTGAAAGTGGTTAAAGAGAACATGCTTGTTGAAAGCTCGTGTTCTGTTTGCGGTTGCTCAACAAAGTCCATATGTCCCTCCCTGTCTTAACAGTAAAGGGACATTACAGCATTTATTTTACGTAATGAGTAGCACGCAAGAACACTTTGCTGGGGGATATTTATTATGGTCATGTTCTTTGTTCAGTGAAACCCAATTCATTGTTTGGTGACGTCACAAAAAAAACAGATTAATGCATATACACACCATATATAGAGTATTATTATACACATACATACATATTATTACATACACATATATTATTATTATTATTATTACTATTATTACATATACATATTATTACATATTTCACATATTATTACATATATTATTATTACTATTACTTACATATTATTATCACTACTACATATCATACATACACACACATATACATACACATACACATCACATATTATTATTATTATTATTATTATTATTATCATCATAATTATTATCACATTTATACACACATATATTACACATATACACACACACACATATACACATATATATATATTACATACATATCACATATTACATATTACTACATACACACACATATTACTTCACATATTACATACATACACACACACATACATATACACACACACACACACACATTATTATTAATTACATACATATTACACATATACATATTATTATTATTATTATTATTATTATTATTGTCAACCATTTCTTTTGAAGTACCATAACAATTTACCTGGGATATCATAACAAATGCAATTCCATAGCAACCACCAAGACACTATAGCAATCACACTAATGCATCCAATTGGAAGCCTTTTTAAACTGCCTAACAACACCATAGCAACCATTTGGGATACGATTTTAAACACCATAGTATCTACCAAGTAACATTGTAGAAACTATTTAGCAACACCATTGCAACCCCCTCTGACACCAGAGCAATGGCTTATTAATCACCTAGCAAAACAATATAAACCACCTGGAACACCATAGCAACAGCCTAGTGACACCACGGAACTACTTATGCTGCACAACCAAACTGGGGACCTTTAGGAAATGCACTTTTCCAGTGCAGTGTATGGGGCTCCACTCACAGGAAATCAGTAATATGTTCATAAATAAACAAAAATAAATAAATAAAATGTTTATTTCACTTCATTTTAATCAATTTTCTCTGGTTATTATCTGATGCAGTTGTAATAAGATGCACATTTAGATGATAATGTGCATGTCAAGGTCTTAACAAAGTGTGTATTGTGCATTGTTTTGTGACTAATAATGCAATTATCAGTAATTTTCATGTAACAGATGTTCCAGTGTAGGTTGTTCTTAATCAGACGAGTGAATAAATCATTTAGTGTCTAATTTGGATTTGCTGGAGAAAGAACAGGACCAAACTGACAGTCGACTGTGATTGATGACATGACCATTATGTCCGAGGCAATCCGTTGTACAATACAGATGCATATGATAGCAGTTAGGTGGAAAACACTGCAGCGTTCCTTTGGAAGATCTGATATCCCATATTCCCACACGCACATTATGACGTCTCTTGTGGATGGTCAGTTAGGATTAGCGGGATTAGTCAAGCTGAAAAAGCAGAATATTAAGAGACAGAGGTGGAGAGCTGGAGGGTGTGTGGGTGTGTGTGTGTGTGTGTGTGTGTGAGTGTGTATGGGGGGACATGCAGGGTGCAGGTGGGAGAGAGTAAAAGGTAAACAAGTTGCTTTACTGATTTATTGATTAGAGCGATTAATTCATCTGTCTTTGCTGTAAGCACATCCCTTCTAACCAGGCTTCTCTCTCACACACACACACACACACACACACACACATAGCATGTAGGTCTACTTCTTCTACATGTTCAGAACTTCAGTCGGCACTGAGTATTTATAGTTCCTGAGGGTTAGATTAGGAGGAGGCTCAGAGAAAAATCATTACATACACAGAAGTGGTCGGAAGTTTACATGCACTCATCATGAACATGAAAGTCAGGGCAGTCCTGGGCTTTCCATGATTCCTTTGAACTGAGCTTTTTGTGGGGTAGACTGATTAACATCTTACATCCTCATTGGAAACAAACAAGATTTTGATCTCAAGTTTTAATATTTTTAATTTTACTTTTCCTGA
Source organism: Acestrorhynchus altus (assembly GCA_034509495.1). NCBI lineage: Eukaryota > Metazoa > Chordata > Actinopteri > Characiformes > Acestrorhynchidae > Acestrorhynchus > Acestrorhynchus altus. Next base: position 4,500,193 of record CM067509.1, on the reverse strand, counting down.
ATCAACACGGAGTCTGAAATATACAAACATCCTAAGCATACCTAATATTTGGTTACAGTGTTTGGAAAAACCTGCACCTTGACTCGATGTTGCTGGAAGCTGTCAACAAGCTTCTCATAGAATTCGGGTTGGATTTCTGAATGCTCCTCTTGGTACAATCGGTAGAATTCAATTCAATTGGCTTGTTTTCAGGCACAGAACTGACTTTACATTATATCTACAATATTTCCAAACATGACACAGGACTTTCGGAAAGGTCACTCCCAACGTTCACCGTTAAACTGATTTAGCCATTCCACAACCACCTTTAACGTGTGCTTGGGACCATTGTCTGGTGAGGTCTTCTTCATTACTACATCTACTTTGTACAACCTACCAGTTCCACTGCCAGCAGCCCCAGAGCATGATGTTCACCACATTTAAGAGCAGTATAGTGTTCCTTCAGCTAGTGCTTCCTGACTCACACCCCCTGTACACCTCATCATTGGTGACAACTTCTTGTTGTAAAAAGCTCTTTATAAATAACATTTGATTTGATTTGATCATTGAGGGAACTGTAGCAGGGCAGCCCAGGTAGCTTGGGATTTCAGCGACAGAAGAAGAATGCCACGATCAAACATCATGCCATCCCTCAATCCTTTTTCAAAAACCAACAACCTTTCATTCCTGCGACATCTTTTCTCCTGTCAATCCCTGGGACCCCCTACGACCTGCCCAACCTATGACTCGGAGCGGGGCAAACAGATTACAAAGAGAGTGATGAAAGAGATGAAGAAGGAGAAAGAAAACACAGACATGAAAATCCCAAAGCCCAGGGTCAATTAAATGCCCTTGTATGCCGGGATCAAGTGAAAGGAGGGAGCGGGAGGGGGAACCGAATTGATTGACACCTAGAAGTTAATCCCCTATCAGTGGCTCCTGGAGGAGGAAGACACGTTGAGAGCCAGAGATCACATCTGTTTCATTGTCAGATCTCACAGAGTTGCTCTGTTAATCATTCACAAAGCCTCAGTGGCTTCATTATATCACACACAGGACCCTCGACTCCCAGACAAGGGAGAAGGATGAGTCTGAATCAAACTGAAAACACAGCAGAAAACATTAGCGGAAATTCTAAATCTTTAACAATCTTAAATGAAGAAGGCAACTACAACCTGCCACTGGTGCACATCTCTGAAACCTTGTGTCACATTCCAATAAATATGGATAAGTCCAATAAAAAGAGCCACAAGCTGGCTGCAGATAAAGTCCCATCCTTCAACAAAAAGAGTCAATCAGCTTGCTGGTTATCAGATAAAGACCTGTAAGAGAGGTATCTGTATATGTTGCACAACTTGATTACAACAGTTTTCATTCTCTGGTACATGGATACAAAACGCTTCTTGTAAAGGCAGCAGCTCGAGAGACCAGCGAGGGGAGCTTAATCAAGGATGGATTAAATAAAAACATCTGTCAGTCTGATGGAGATTAGTGAAGAAGAAAGAAAGCTAGAGGGCACTTTTAATGCCGGCTTATTAATCATATTAAAGTATAAACAAATGTATATCACACTATTGCTTATATTTATGCTCTGGTCCTCTTGTAATTCTCTTACAGATGTCTGGAGGAATGATGATGTTACTGCTGAGTTCAGATGGAGATTATATTGAATTTATTTTGAAATATGTATTAAATATCATAACTAACTCTCACTCTCTTCTCATGCTGTTCTCTCTCTCATTCAATGCTAAAGCTCTGAAAGTTGATCAGATACTGTTAAAACATAGATAGATAGATAGATAGATAGATAGATAGATAGATAGATAGATAGATAGATAGATAGATAGATAGATAGGATACAGATAGATAGATAGATAGATAGATATCGTCTAATTCATAGTAGAAAACTGACTAATTATTCAATATATATATATATATATATATATATATATATATATATATATATATATATATATGAAGCTGTAAATTTTATATATTCTTAAAAGATGTTGCCTTCGCAACATTCACTTCATTCACCGTGAAACATTTATCCGTTCCTCTTACTCCACATATCTCACATAGTTCCAGCTTCGTTGTCTCTGAAGTCGAAACTCTATGGGCCTATGCTGCTGTCTAACGCTGAAGAAGAGGCCCCTCGCTGGGTAAAGGCTGCAGCAGTGGGGGGGCTGGACGTCCAGTGTCTTGCGGTGCCCCAGTTAATCAGAAGGCCTTATTAGCTAAAGAGACAGTGGTAAAGCTACTGAGGTTCGCCTGGTTAATATTTTAACATCTCTTTCCAGACTCCAGGAGGATTATATGGCAGCATGTGGCCCTTAAAACCAGCGCACAGAAAGAGGAAACAGAGGGATAAAAAGGAAGGAAAGAAGACTGGTGTTGGGGTGAGAGAGGGAGAATGAAAAGAACAGAAGATGATTAATATACTCTATTACACTTTAGTACAGGAATTTAAAAACATTGCTACTTAAAAACTGTTATTAAAATACTTTATAAGTTGAAAATAATACAGATAATACAACTAGTGTTTGATTTCAAAAATATAATATAATATAATATAATATAATATAATATAATATAATATAATAGTATATATTTATAATATATAATATTTTTGATAATATAAAATATATTTATATGTTTTTATAATAAAACAATATAAGTTATATGAGGCCTTTTCTTTTCAAGTTAAAAGAACAATTACAGGCAGAATTTTACATTTAATTACCAGGAAAAGTGTGTAATTTAAATTTTAGTGTTTAATGTTTAAACTGACAAATCACTGTGTTTACATCAGCAATGACATTAGATTTATTAAACTGGGCTTACAATTTAAATAAAAATAAAATCATGTTCAATCTAAGATAAAAAGCTACATTTTCATATGTTGTTATACATTAAATATTCATATTAATTATATATATATATAAATATAATTTTTATAAACTGTAAGTAAATTAAAAAAGGTAAAATTAACAAAACGTTGTTTTTTACCAAGCCAACACACACAATATCATCATTATCAATAACGCAGACGCAGACGAAGACGCCGCATTTTTACGCACACACACACACACACACACACACATGCATGCACATACAAAAAATGAGAAATTATGAATGATGTTAGCTTCTCATTATATATGTATGTAGATGTGTATAAGAGACAGTATATATATATATATATATATATATATATATATATATATATATATATATATTGAATATATAAAAAATATGATAGACAGGACAATCTATTTCATGAAATACTTTATAAGAATTTACAACATTTGATATTTATTGCACATGAGCCTCTCGTAACTTTACATGGAAAAAGGAAAAATGTTTACAATTTAAAATAATTAAATAAATAGAATAAAAAATTTGCAGGTCAATTCAACATGAATTTCTCACACAATAGAAATAATAACTCTGTTCTGTTCTGTTTAAAAGTGCAAAATGAAGATGTTCTGTGACAGTGACATTTTAAGCCCTACGAGGCCTTTAAAGGGCTTGTTTCGAAGCAGTAATTAAAGAGAGCTTTCTGAGAATTTAACGAGAGACAATCAGAGGAGACAGTAAGTAAAAAGTCATTGTAAGACTGGTCGTTAGTGCCCAGAGCACTTCTCCATTCGACTGACCTTCTCTAAAAACAAACACGAAGGGAAATGACAGAGAGCACGGCAGGAGAGAAACACACAAAAGAAGGAGAGACAGGTATCTCTCCTTTCCATCTGCAGAGGGATTAGAGCAAGGCCCGGCCTGCTGGGGGCTCCGTTACCCGTCGGTCCGTGCGGCCGTTCGCTGGTGTGGAACAGCGCTCGCAAAGGCAAAAACACAAAACCCATTCAGAGCCACTGGCCTGCACCAACACCGCGGACAAAACACACACAGAGGAAAGAGCGAGAGACAAAGACTTCAACTGGACACGAATCAGAAGCCATTCTTCTTATTTCCTCTCCAGGAAATGGCCATGCGAGCGCGGACTGTCAGTCCTGATAAAGGAACAATGATTACTGCATTACCTTTATACAATTAATAAGAACTGTACTTTACACACCGATCTGCCATAACATTAAAACCACCTGCCAAATATTGTCTAGGACCTGTCCAATCAAAACAGCTCTGACCAATCGAGGCACGGACTCCACAAATGGTGTCGGGCAACAAGACTAACATTAGCAGCAGATCCTTAAAGGGAGCCTCCATGAGCATCAATAACCTTGGGTGCCCATGACCCTGTCACCGGTTTACTGATTGTCTGGTTTTCCTTCCTCGGGTTGGTACTGACGCTGCATACCGGGAGAGCCCCACGAGACTGATGTTCTGGAGGTGTTCTGGAACAGTCGTCACATGTGTTGCCCTGCTTCACCACGTCAGCGTTAAGAACTGACTGTCCACAGTGTCATATATCGCCGACAGGAGCCACTGAAACCAGCGTTCGGTGTTATTCACTTCAACTGTCAGTAGTTTTAATGTTGTGGATGATCAGTGTACATTATAACCATGCGAACCTGAGGGTCAGTTGTAGGTCTGAATAATGTTGTGAAGAAATGTCCTGAAGAAAACTTAAAAAAAAAAAAACGAATTCCCTTCAATTTAAATTCATTTGAAAACAAACAAACAAACAAACAAACAAATAAATAAATAAATAAATAACAAAAAAAAACAAAAACAGGGGTTCTTTTGTAAAATAATTGGTTCTGTTTTAAGGCCTAAATCTTTCCTGGCCTTTTAAAATTGATCTTCACACACAAGTCCCTGTAAAACCGTTTCAGTATAGCATTAAAATACGTCCCACTATGGAGTCAAAAACCCTCTCTTGGTATCACATAGTTCATTCTTATAATGTTGAATTAATTAAAATAAACAAATCAATGTATTATTGTATGGTTGCTTAAAGTTACTACTGTAATCTTTTTGAATTGGAATAAAAATGTTGTAATAGTTTGAGATTCTGGATTTCTGGTCAAACAAACAAAACAGTTTGGAATGTCTCGTTATGTCTATTGATTATAAAATACCTTTTTGAATGAAATTGTGATCATGAGTGGGTTTTCAATGAATTCTAATTTGAGACGCACTAGTTTATCTAGATAAAATTAATAGTGAGCCTGTTGGTTTGCACTGCTTCAAAAAAATAAAATAAAATAAAAATAATATATATATATATATATATTGTCTCATCATAGAGGGAGATAATGACACTTCACCTCCTAGTCTACCAACCAGTCCCCTCATTTTGACGTGCACTGGGAATACAACAACATTAAAGGCGTAGTTTAAGCATGGACGGAGGTGACATGTCCCCACCAGTATCTCATAATAATTGAAATGTCCCCCCAATAATTGATTCCTGGTCATAGACTTAGAATGGACAGATTGACGCATCCCCAAGTTTGCTTCTTTGTTGGGACTCAATGAGGGAAGAGCAGGGTAGAAAGCAGCCAATTAGAGGCTTTTCTGCTTAAGAAGTCACCGCGACAACCAATGGGAAAGTGATCTTTTGGAAGGTCACCGCCCACCATTACACAACAGAGGGAAATATTTATTTATGACTAATCCATTCATTATTCAGTCACAGACAGTATGTAGATATATAGAACCTCCATTACTGTCCATTTTATTTTCAAACATAACAACGTAAAGTATAGCGTTGCACTATTTGATCACGGATGTAGGTGTGTAAACTGTATTTTGTGGTGTCCGGGTCGTCCCTCACTCAGTCCCACAGCACTGATCTCCACCTCTCCTGACCTGCTGACTCTGCTGACTGCGGGAGACGAAAGGCTTCGTTAGAAGGGAAATATTCCTCTCAGTTTCCCTCCTTCTGTCCTCTGTAATGCATCCCTATGTTTCTCGTCCTTCGTCGGCTGAAGGAGAGGCGGACTCTTTGTCCGCTGCTGTCACAACAACGCTAAAACTGAGGCTTTGAGCGCTGCGGCCTCCTGGGAAAGGGGCCCGTTACCTGCACTAAAAGCTTTCCCTTCAGGTGTGTGTGTGTGTGTGTGTGTGTGTGTGTGTGTGTGTGTGTGCGTTAACCTTTGACAGCTGCTGGTTTCATATGCGTTAACACTTGCTCCCTCACTGGCGAGTGTTTGAAAACAGCCGGAGAAAGAGAAAGAGAGCGAGAGAGAAGGAAAAACCCTTTGGCAGAAGAGCTTTTCTTTCTTCCCTTGTTCAAAGAGACTCCTAAAGCGCTCCGGGACTGAGACTGAAACTTGATAATGCTCGTGGTTGGACACACGTTTATGGGTGAGACACAGAAGTTTCCTCTGTGTGTGTGTGTGGGTGGGTGTGTGTGTGTGTGTGTTTGTCAAGTCAAGTGACTTATTTCTCTCTTAAGAAAAAGCACTTAAAGGGGTATTTAAGTTGTTTGATGTATAAATAGTACGTGTGTGACTGTAGTTTGAGGGGGAAATGATCCGATATCATTTTACCTCCCTGTTATTTAACCTCAGAATGAAACATGCTCTACTCTGATTGGCTGGTTCACGGCACCGGCAGCAGCTCATAGAACAGCATGGTTTTATCACCGTATTCCTGAGCCTTACCGATGTGCTGCTGTCCTCTCATTGCGTCCTCTCAGTGCAAAGTGCTGCAGTGTAGCTGAGGAGACTGTAGCCTTGTCCCCCCTTGACTCCCCTTTCTGAGCTCCTCTTCTCCAGACACTGCAACGGGAAATGAACAGCTGGAGTGTGGAGGTGATGAGCTGCTCTCCAGTATCAACAACACTATATTCTCCCTAGATATCCTCACGTTGTATTGTTTGGCTTTTCTCTAGTGGGCAGGGTTAAGACTGTGATGTAACAGTTTTAGGGTTTTGGAATTGACACGTTTTTTTCCATCTGTTTTGGTTTGCTGGGGGGTCTTTTGAAGGAGGAACAACAGTGTTAGAGGTTAGTTTGTCATTTCCATGCACTGAACTTATAGTTCAACAACAATTCTAATTTATTTGTGCTGCCACTAGTTAAATGATATTCCGACTGGTTCCCTTTTATCTTTTGTCTGGTTCCCATTTGAAAATTGAAATAAAGAAATAGAGATTTTGACTGGTTATGTCTAAGCATTTAAACTATCTTAAACTCAGATCCTGGCTTGTGTATTGTCTCTCTCTGTTGGACTCTCTTTTGTCCCACCCCTCTGTGAAATGGAAATTCTGATTGGTTCTGAGTTGGACTCTCTGGTCTCCCACTCCTCCCCAAAAAAAGGACGTTCTGATTGGTTCTTCCCTGTGTTTGATTCTTTGTTGTCCCACCCCCTTAAAAATGGAAAGTTCTACCATGAAGTTTGACTCTTTGCTGTCCCGTCCTCAGCTAAAATGGAGATTGTGATTGGCTAGGCCTCCGAGTGTGACTCTCTGTAGTCCCGCCCCCAGCTAAATGTTTCCTTCCTCAATGTTTTTTAAACACTTTTATGTCTCAGATGTAAAATTTGGAAAATCTCAGACACTAGGAGGCAAAACAACTCTCTCTCTCTCTCTCTGTGTGTATATACATCCTGCTCTCTCTCTCTCTCTTTCTTTCTCTCTCTCTAATGAGCACATTTCTCAGCTTTCCATCAGATTAATCTCCTGAACAGAGAAAGAGATGGAGAGAGAGAGAGAGAGAGAAAGATGTAGAGTGAGAGAGAGAAAAGATCTGATTGAGAGACGGCGAGGGCTAGAAGCCTCAATAGGGAAGAAAAGGAGCGAGAGAGAGAGGGGTAGAGAGAGTAGAAAGAGAGGAGTGCAGTAGAATGGCTGTAGCTGCAGGGGGCCAGGCCCTCTCTCTTCTTTCCTCACCCCGGGACTTCCCTCTCTTTCTGTCTTTCACTCCCTCCTTTCTCCCTCTGCTCGGCCCGCTGGCCTTTGGGATTTAAATGTGCTCCTCATTAGTTCAGACTGCGCTGAAGCGCTCAGGAGCTTTTTTGGCTGATTCTGTCGGGACCCCTGGATCCAGTGGGGGGGTCATATTAGATACTGAATGAAGCAGGAAAACAACGTGTATCTTTCTCAGAGGTGTCGTGATCTTTCCTGGTTGTTCTTTCGCTCTCGGGATCTCCTATCCCTCCACAAACTGCTGGGGTTGCTTTTGCAACGTGAACATTCCTAGTTTTTCCCAAAATTACTGCTCATTTCATTTTCTACACCTAACTTACACGTCTCCAAACTTCCCGAGGAACATTAACATCATCCAAAGTTCAAGGCTCAATTTAGTGTTTAGAGTTGAATTAAATTAGTGAAATATTTCACTGAACGGGACACGACCAGAAGAAACGAGTCTACAGAGCCGAAAATAAACACCTGTAATATTTATTCCATAACTATCCTCATGATTTCATATCCACAAATAATTCAAGTACCTGTTAATTAAGTACCTACTGATTATTCAGTGCTTACAAATTATGACTAGTAGTCAGTACCTACAGTACAAATTACTCAGTACCTACACATGATTAAATACAAAGTAATTATTCAGAAAGAACAAATTAATTCCACAAGTATTGAATATCTAATTAACTACATATTATACATCATTATTAAGAACTAATCACTCTAGTACCTATTAATTATTCAATAAGTACTAATTACTCAGTACAAACTAAATATTCACAACATCACCATTAAATAATTATGAATTCCTCAGTATCTATGATTTATTTAGTAACTACTAATTATTCAGTAAATACTTATTAAACAGAATCTATGATTTAGTAACTAATTATTCAATATTTGTTACTCAGTAAATTACTAGTAAATGCTCAGTACATTGTAAATGCTCAGTACGTACCTACTGTTCAGGGTAATTAATTAGTACCTTTGATTTTTTTAATTACTAAGTACTAATTATTCACTACCTACTAAATATTCAGCATCTACTTACTGTTCAATACATACTTATTATTCACTATTTATTCAGTAATTACTAATTTTGCAATGACCACTAATTACAACTGACTATTTAAGTAATATATCATTTGTTGTTTGAAGTATGAGCTTCAGGAGCTGGACGGAAGGTTTCTAACTGGAGATGCATCACTGACCGTTAATCTGAACTTCAGGGAGAGCAGACTGTCAGCTGAGTGTCTCTAAAAGTGGCTTTAGACGTTTATGCGTGAACTGAAAGCCTAGCTCTAATAGTCACTGGGGGACTATCGGTGTTTAATACACACTCCCTAGATGTGGAGTTCACACTACACCCTCTAAGCAAGTGTCCTTGCAGTCTGGTGCCCCTCTGAGTTTGGAAGAAGAATGAAGAACTTAAGACACAACTGTGATCTTTATCGATTTTGGATCTGATAATGTACGGCCTGATAAGATCACATACCACCTTCTGTCTTATATCAGCCACCACTAGTCTCTCTCTCTCTCTCTCTCTCTCTCTCTCTCACTCTCTCTCTCTCTCTCACACACACACACACACACACACGCACGCACACACGCACACACACACTCTCTCTCTCTCTCTCAGTCTCCTGGTATTGTGTTGCTTCCTGCAGTGGCTCCTCTTATCAGTGAAAGATCTGTCTCTGTAACACACACACACACACACACACACACACACACACACACACACACACACACACACACACAGACACATAGACACACTCCTGTTCCCAGGGCCTGGGGACAATTCCATGTTGTCCTGGTGTGTGGACACTTCTTCTAACGAATGCTACCTTAAATTACACCCATTGCTGACACCGATGTGCAAATGCATACACACAGCTTGTCTATCCCGTGTAGAGAAGTACTGCCAAAACAATAGGACTCTCTGGAGTAGATAAATGAGAACCTGTCCACCCCGGCTTAATGCCAGCTCTAGGCTAGACAGGTATATCAAACTGTGAAGCCTGGAACTGTGTTCTCTGCATTAGGGATGAGGTGGGGTGGTGACCATCCAACATCCTGACCTCACTAATCCTTGTCCCTGACAGCAATGAAACCCTTCCCTGGACAGTAGAGACAGTTACTCCAACAAAAGCAGGATAAACTATTTTTTATATCCTTGATTTTAGAAAAAGCAATGGATGGGCAGGTCTTTCCAATACTTTTGCCCATAATGTGCATGTTTGGGGGTCCTGGCTTTTATGTTTAGATGTTTGCTTTACTGGTAACTTCAGGTTAATTAATGAATGATTGGTGTAAAGTTTAAAGGGTTAATGATGTGAGACCTTTCAAAATACTGAATGCTTGTGACCCTGAAGTCGACAGCCAGAAAAATGACTATTATCATCCAAGATAACATGCACACGCACACACACACACACACACACACATACACACACACACACACACACACACACACACACACACAAAGATAACACCCCTTCCCCTAATGCCCCTTGACCCTTGTTGCAACCCTAAATCTGCCCTCATTGTACTTAATCCCATCCAGTGATGTTATCTGGCCTGTGTGTGTGTGTGTGTGTGTGTGTGTGTGTGTGTGTGTGTGTGTGTGTGTGTTATCTGCTTAATTCGTTATCTCGCCTTAGGTCAGAACCTCAATGTTGCTACTGTCAGCTTTCACTAGTGTGCACAAACCCCACCCTTGACTCAAGCAATTACACATGAACGCACATGCAATAACACACGCACACACACACACACACACATACACACACACACACACACACATGCAAAACTGCATACACACACTCATAAACACACATTGCACACATTTATAGAACTCAAACAAAGAAAAGTGGAGCACATGTACACAAATACACACATCGTGGACGTTGCTGCCATTGTTTGTGGTCAGCTGTTCTACGTACTGGACTGATAAGCATGAGGTCAGCAGTTGTGTTCTGTGTTTAAAGTTCTTTTTTTTTTCTCTCCTCTGCTCATGAAAGCTTCAGAATAATTGAGTTGGTGACTTAAGGGTTGATAAAAATGCTGTAGACCATTAGAAGAGGTTTCTGGGTTGGCTCTATTGCAGGTTTAGGTGATGCCACAACCATCCATGACTGGGAATTTCAGACAGCAATTTTGTCCTTGCTCTGTCTGGCCTGTCATGCCATCCCTTGGCAAACTGCCAGGCAGAATTGGCAGTTGACAAGCTACTGCCCAGCAATGATGTGTTAGAAGCAGCTTATACAGATAGCTTTGGTTGACATTATAGGACTTGGAGGAAGGACCTGGTAGCCTTAACCCTGCCAGTGCTGGTACCATCATATTATAGAGAAGACATAGCAAGATACTGGGAAATCAAACGACTCATTTGTTGAGATCAAATTGAGAAAGTAAAATATAGTCAAGAGTAGGACATAAGACATTGTAGCAGAGTCTAGGATAACACCAAGACCGGGAGTGGGCAAGACTATGTGAAAAACAGGAGTGGGCAAGACTGAGACAGAGACAAATTTAAGACCGGGAGTGAATGAAGCCAAGACAAACCCAAGATCAGTAGGTGTGACAGAAACAGATGGCAAGTGGCAAGATTGAGACAAGACAAAACCAAGATCAGGAATGAGCAAGACTGAATTAAGACAAGGAGTGTATAAGGTTGAGTCAACAACAGGACTAGAAGTTGGTGAGATTTGCAGAATTCCAAGATCAGGGATGGGTGAGACCAAGATAAGACCAAGACCAGGATGGGGCTGAGACAAGATCCTAGGAACTAAGAGTTGATGAGATCAAGAAAGACCATGACCAGGAGTAGGTGAGACTGAGACAGAGACAAAACCGAGACCAGGAATGGGCATGACTGAATTAAGACCAGGATTGGTTGAGACAGGACAAAGACCACAATCGAGTAAGACTAATTCAAGAGCCACGATTAGGAGTAGGCAAGACCAATAATAGGAGACAAGTGCAAGTGAGACAAGACCAAGATCAGGCATTTAACCAGTATCGTGAAACGTCTGATACAAAACACTTCATATTCAGCTCCCCCAACCAGTCACCAGGCCCACCTGAAAATTAAATTCATAGACACACACACACCCGCATGGACACTGCTCCCTCTTTTTTCTCTCTCCTCTACTTATCCTTTGTTTTTGTTCTCCTCTTTCTCTCCTAATGGGGATGACGAGGCCTAATCCAGGATCAGCCGAGCCTGTCCGTCCCTTTCTTATTCCTTCTTCTCTTTGTCTCTGTCTTTTCTTTCATGCCCACTTTTCTCCGCCAACCTTCCTCGCCACATCCTCCTCATCATCATATCTCTACTTTTTACTTCACGTCTTGCAGACTTTGCCTTTGTGTAACCCAGTTTCCATCCATTGTCTGGCAACTTTCACCTACATCCCAATTCCTGGCCATGTTATCACCCCATTTTAAACCCCATTATTACTAGAGAACAATCCTCACATTTCCGACAAAGCCCTTGTCTTTCCTCCCCTCCTGTGCCCGTTCATCCCTTCATCTCCCTTTTCTTTCTCATTGTTTTCCCTCTGAAGCACCACCGCCCCTCCTCCAAACCCTCAGCCGAGACACGTCTGGTGTCTAAAGTTTGCTTCTTTAGGTTTGCACTGTAGCTGCTAGTCTTAGGTGGGTACTGTCTAATGGAAGCTTGTTACTGTGGTGCATTAATTATCATACAGACCTCAAACCATGTGGAGGTGTTCAGTAGTGTCTTCATAACCTTTGGAACCCTTGTCAGAAAGCTGGAGGTACTTCTGGTTAGCACCATTGAAATTCGGGATGAGCAGAGTCCAGAACCTAGGCCAAATTTTCAGGATGTATTTATTTATTATGATGTTCTTTAATATATATATTAATGTAAATTTATATCAGGCAGTCAAACATGCCAGATATGCCAGATGTTATTTTCAGGAGCTCCAATGCTCCACGTTAACACTTTACATCAGAGAAATCCTGTTGAAAATTTATGTTTCAGACTGTTTTTGAGATGAAAATGCACTGATGATTAACATGGATATAAAAAGTACTTGACATTGCTCCAAATAAAGTAACAAACAACCTGAAAGTCCTTTATTATTAATATTTTTGTCACACCATTTTAGTATTATCCATCAATTCCCAGGACTTTTATGCTGAAATTTGAATGTTGTGTGTTCAAACAATGAAAGCAAACAGCCGCTTTCCCCAACATTTGGGCCTGTGACGTTATTGGCCCCGCCCCTCTCTCTGATCAGTCAGAGTCTGTATGCAGGTTGAGCATGTACATGTGGACAGAGCAGTAAACATGCACTGGAAGCTTCTCTGGTATTTAAACTGGGATTTAATTCAGCTGGAAACGAGTGATTTTAGATGTTTTCAGAGCTAAATGACATAATCCATCACACAGTTATGGAAATCTTCTTGTAAATCTTGTAGTTTGTTATGATATATGTATGACCAGCATAACTACAGTGGCCCACCGGCATTATCACACTGGTCAAACAGCAAAAATCAAGGTGGGTGACCAGTTTGACCAAACTAGACATCCAGCATGAACAACCTGAGACGAGCTTAGTCAAATAGGTCATTTTGATAAACCAGCAAGTCCATCAAACATATGCTATGCTGGTCTATCTGGTTTGGCAGCTGATTAACCACCCTGGTCATCAAAGACCAGTTTAGGCCATCCGAAACCAGCAGAAGCAGGTCTTGTGATGGATTTTACAGCAGGTTGTCGGACCCGAAAGGGTGTCAGACCTTAATTAATTAAAAGATTAATAAAATGTGGTTAAACTGAAGATCCCAGCCTTCTGAGAACTCAGAGAGAGAGAGAGAGAGAGAGAGAGAGAGAGAGAGAGAGAGAGAGAGAGAGAGAAGAAAAAGCTCATTAGCTCTGAGCTTTGTTTGTCCAGCTTGATGAAGTGGGGCTCTATCTGAAGGGCCTCCTGTCTCCTGTTATTACACTCTCCCTCTGTTATTGTTCTCACGTTTAGGACCCCAGTGAAAACATGGCTCTCCCTCCCTCTCTCCCTCTACCTTTCCCTCTACTCCTACATGATTTGTCTGATTTTAATGAGCCCATATCATAGAAAACCTTTTTGTCTTTGTTCTCCTATAATAACACAGTTTAATATGGACCGCTTCGTCCACTGTCAGTCCACTCTTTAGTCCATTCAGTCTATAGCAATGGACATCAGTCTCAGTGATGTCACAAAAGCCCAGTACAGCTTGACTACATTGACATAGCAGGCAAAGTGGCCCAAGTCTGATCTTAGGCTGTTTAAATGTGACCTACAGCAGACATATGTCGGAATAGTTCATGCTCCTAAACTGATGCTGGGCTTCATTGGCTGATGACGGGGTTGTCACAGGGAATGCTTTCAAGATTCCTGTAATAGGGCATGTTATTCGACCATGGCCACTTGTTTGGTTTTCATTCTTGGATTCTTTCGGGTGCTTTTCCCTCTTATCTTGTTTGGTCTAGACGTTCATATTGTACAGTTTGGTCCCAACCAAAGGATCAGGTGGGAAAGTTGACTTTGGACCACAGTCCTGCATCTACATCAACCACTGGTCAAACTGCTTCCCCTTTGCTCAGGCTGAAAGAGGTGATCTCAGTCTAGTCTTGTTTGTTTGAAGTGTGGAAAAACTTGGATGGTTCGGATTGTTGGACCAGTTCTAGGAATTTTGGTTGGGCTTCCATGACAAATCAATTGTCGTGAACCGGATATGCATCAGATTTCAATTCCATGTATGAAAGTTGCCCAAATCACGGTGTTGTGCTGAAGTCCAACTCCTCTTCGTGGCCATAACAGACCATGCTCCCTATTCCTGTATCTACTCTAACTGTATGTTAACACATACATAGAAGTTGCAGGAATTCCGATCTGGCTGCATCCGAATCGGATATGCATCAGATTTCAATACCACTTGTAAAATGGGCCCAAATTGGACTTGAATATGTCGGATTCAGTGTGTTTTGCTGTTCACACTGTCACACGAATGACACATCTGTGTCCCGTATAATCAAAAAGATCGGCTGCTTTTTGAATGAGGTACACTACAGGGCAACCAATCAGAGCACAGCTAATTTACATATGAGGCCATGGTAACACAAAGGCTGTTTTATTGCACTGGGCTAAAAGGATATCAGAATCTGGTGGCTGAGTGTGGCTTTAATTAGTGCAGTGGTTGTCTTTTATGTGTGCACACCTCAAATAAACCCTGTTTATCATAAACTATGACCACAGTAAAGACCTTCTTCTGAGCGCAGTCCAGTCGAAAGGTCAGATTCTGCTTACATATGGGATGGAAATCGCTACACAATACAAACCCTTTCTTCGGTCATTTCATCGCCATTTTCTGCCAAGGTCATGAGACATATTTACATCCACTGTAAATAGTGTGCGCTCATAAAACTGACCGCTGTTTACATCGGTCTTTCTTTTCCACTCTAAACTGTGCTGTGCCAGATTGTCGCTGCCGATAGCAGTGAAAAGCCCTGCATTAATCACCGTCTCGGAATAATGAGTTCTAAACGGACTGAAACGTTCGGGAGGAAACGGAACAATTTGTGCAGTATCAGGAAAAACGAGAAGTTGGTGTGTTTAGAGTAACACAGTATTGCTCGGAGCTGAAGTCCGGCTGCCGTCCATCCAGAACAGTAGGTATTTATTCATCATATAACAGGCTGTTCTAAATATTTGGCAGGAATTCATATTTTACTGGCATAAAAACTATTTTACGTCCAAGAAAACATTCTCGGCCTGAAGGTTTTGGTCCAAGAACCTGAAAAATATTTTATTTGATTTAAAATAAATGTTAGTCTTTACAGTCCATCTAGATGGGATCTTAAAACTATATGAACCATCCAGGATTTCAAAGTTCGTTTCAGTGTTGTCTTCTACAGTCTCCACTCACGGTGTGAGGATTTTCGACACATCTGGAAAAATGTGTAACAATCTGTTTTACACATTAACATCTGTTTAAGCCACTGTTGGTCTACATGTACCTGTGTCGACATCAACCACTGGTCCAACTGCTTCCCACCACAACTGAAAGTGCCTAAACACAAATGGAATCGAACACAATTCAGTTTGTCTTTTAAATTGGCATCAAAATAAAAGTCAAACGCCAAAGCTGCTTAAGGTAAGGCTGATCTTTGCTTTTTTTGCTGATTTAGGCTTTTTCGAGTAAATTTGACATTAATTCATATTTTTGAGAAATTGTGATAAAATGGGTTTAGTTCGTGCTTTTGTTGTGTGTACATTTATTTATTTATTTATTTGTTTGTTTGTTTGTTTGTTTATTTGTTTATTTATTTATTTATTTATTTATTTATTTATTTATTTATTTGTTTGTTTGTTTGTTTGTTTGTTTGTTTGTTTGCTTGTTTGTTTGTTTGTTTGTTTGTTTGTTTGTTTTTCTGATGTGCTATAAGCTGCAAGGATTGTGTTATAACCTCCTTTTTCTCAGCTCACAGAATAACTGGCCCATTTATAGCTGATAATAAATCTGTAATAATACATTTATTATCATCTAATGAAATCCTGATGACTATTTGTGGTCTGCAGGCCTTGACCTGAACTCATTTCTGTGTAAAAATAATAAATATTCTACGTTATTATTCAAATTATTCTTATGTTGACTATAATAAAATCCCAGATGAATCATAATGTGCTATTTATTGCAGATTATTTGTGTCTGCACTAAATATTTGTTTTGAAACCCTTTAGATTATTTGAACTTTGGGGGGGAAATAACATTGTGTTGCTGATCAAAATTGGCCAGTGTGGTTTCATTTATTTATTTATTTATTTATACAAAATTTTATTTTATTGTGGAAAACAAGTGACTTGCAGAATTGCACTATATGAGAAGTCTCCTCTTGGAGAACGTCCTCTGCCTCCAGTCTGGATTCGGCTCCACCCACACCACAGTCCCACTGTACATCCATGAATGTGAGGGCGTGGGAGGGCAGCAGTGTCCGTCTGATGTATCGTAATATGCCTGAATGCACTGATTATATATTATATAAATATTATATCATATTATATTATAATTGATACAAGAATTATAGATGATTCTTTAATTATTCTATCATATTTCATTCTATTTTATACACGTATTTAATATTTTTAAATTATAATACCATTATTATACACATTTTACACTGTCACCTATTCGTTTCTGTGTGTGTGTGTGTGTGTGTGTGTGTGTGTGTGTGTGTTTGTGTGTGTGTGTGTGTGTGTGTGTGTGTGTGTACACATGTGTTTGATTATATTGATTTAAATGATGACCCAAAATTCCCAAAATGTTACTTATTTGCACCACACCCAGCTGGGGTAGTTTAACCCTGCCTTTAACCCCACACTGCTGGGTTAAATCAACCCACGCTGGGTTTGTCCATATTGGTCACAGTGCTGGGTTGCCAGATTCATTGACTTGGAGGTCATTTTAACACAAAGTGCATGTTTATCATGTGTTTGTTCAGTTCTTCTGCAGAAACGTGGAGAACGCTTTTCTGATTCTGCAGTTTTATGTTAATGCTGGATACAGTCTCCAAGACATACACACACACACACACACACACACACACACATTTACACCCAAGGCGGTTAAGGGCAGGTGGGTCAGTTTACTCAAACTGACCATGTGAACCCAATGTTTTTGTAAGAACTCAACCCTCCCCCAATGACCAACAGAGATTAAACCCACACACACACACACACACACACACACACACACACACACACACACACACACACACACACACACACACACACACACACATTTTACCCTACGGGTCATTTTTTATTATGACTGACATCACATAAAAATGTTTCTTTCTCAGCTTTTGAGTAAACAAATTCACTGCCCAGCATTTCAGGTCGTCCATTCGTTCAGGTAAAGTGGGTCAAAGTTGAGAACCAACACACTTTTGTGTTGTTTTAAAGGAAAACTTTGTTATAACTTTGGATGTTTGTGTTTTTAAAAACCTTTACTAAAATGTAGAGTCGTATAAACACGCAGACGGACTCGACCGATGTTCATTCATCTCACGAACAGCGAGAGGCTGCTGGTGATCGGATCAGGTTGAGATTTCATGAAAAGCCAGGTGTGAACATACTCACGGGTGAATGGATTAACACTGAATTACTTAAACCACATTGAGAGGTGGTCAGAGAAGCGTCCTGACCATCCGTCTTGACCGTCTTACTTACCGGTGGATGAGTGATCACAGCCGGCAGAATTACAGAACACATTCCATTGAGGTTTAGATAGATCTTCCCATTTTCTGACCATGGTTATGGATGTGAGCCATCAGATATTGCACCACTCTTCAAAACCATCCACCTCCTTCCTGAGCCAGACCACTTTGAGGAGAAACCACTGTAAGTGAAATTAAAATATGTTGATGTGCGTTTATTTAACTTCTGTAATAATGGGATTAGAAACAGAAAAGCTTGAAATGGTCATCTGAGGTCCAGAGTACTGATCTCTGGTCCTCATGCAAACAGATGATCTGGGGGTTATAGCAAGCATCTGGACATGGGCATAGATTTAGCATGGACAGAAGTGACGTTCCCCTCTGTTCACTGATATCCACTGCCAACCAGCACCCTCAGCGGTCTCAACCTGCAAGACAGAAGGACCAGACCTTTGTTGCCACCACGAGTAGGGCCTCACCACGCCACCACCCCAGTCCAGCATCCCCACCAATTTTAAGAGCAAATCTACACCCCCGAACCTGGGGTGGCACAGCAACTACCACCTAACAACACCCTAACAACCACTTAGCAACACCAGAGCAGTCAGTTGATATTCCATAGCAACTGTCTTGGATGTTGCTGCAGCCACCTAACAACCTCTGCACTTTCTTCACACTTTCTGCACACACTCCTCTTCTTCACTTTCTGCACACACTCCTCTAATTTTCTTCAACAGTGTTCCAGTGAAGCCGACTCGGACACCAAAGTTAGACCTGAAGAAAACGTTAACATCTGATAATGAAGGAGCGACCCACGGAAAATGGAACCCAGCCTGAATCAGATGCTGTGGAACCTTGAAGGCTGTCTAAGAACTTCAGTGATCCACAAAGTCTCGTGTTTTTGCTGTTCACATACAGAAAGCCTCAGAGAGACAGACTAACACCCACTCACATAAACACGCTGACATGAAGGAAACAGAGAAAAGAAAGCCGTCTCCTTTGATCAACCACACGACAGCAAGCAAATCAGCCAGAGGTGAAGCAGAAAGACAGCGCAATCAAACGAAAACACACTGAAAATAATACCAGACTGCTTTATTCTTCATCTTTACACCTGTTTATCTGACATTAGC
>CM067509.1:4368531-4478531 GCA_034509495.1 Acestrorhynchus altus | reverse complement strand
ACACACTGTGTAGGATGTCTTGAGGTTTTGTGATAAAGTATTAGGAGAGTTTGGTTCTCATGGCTGACCTTCATTTCTCTTTCTTACAGAGTCTTTCTCCCACACACACACACACACACACACACACACACACACACACACACACACACACACACACACACACACACACACACACAATGCTTCACCTACCCTTAAAGCGAAGCATGACTTCCTCACCTACTAATTAAACATACAATATACAAGCATATATTCCTTCTGTTTCTCTCTTTCACACACACACACACACACACACACACACACACACACACACACACACACACACACACACACACAAACACACAGTGCTGATAAGGTAAAGGAATGTGTTTAATGGAGACTGTGTGAAGTGTGTGTGTGTGTGTGTGTGTGTGTGTGTGTGTGTGTGTGTGTGTGTGTGTGTGTGTGTGTGTGTGTGCCATGAAGCATTTTGCACTGTATCCGGTTCCCTTGTGAAGGGCCCTTAAAGCAGGGCTCCACCGAGGGCCAGCCGAGAACAACAAACAAACCTGTGAGACGCACACACACACACACACACACACACACACACACACACACACACACACACACACACACACTGCATTCACATAAGTTTGAAATATTTGTCTGACCAGACCTGACCGTTCACTTAAGCTCACACAGGTTCGCACACCATTCCTCAAATACGCAATGTGGACAAAAGTATTGGGACACTCAGTCACTCGTTTATTTTAAAATCAAAGGTATTAAAATCAAAGGTATGCTTTTAATTCCCTCGACTGTCCAGCTAGATTATTCTGGAACATTTCTGTGAGGATTTGTTTGCATTTACTGAAACGGAGCATTAGTGAGGTGGGAAAATTAGATGATTGTTGTTGGAGCAACATCATTATAGTCATATATCTCAGCACTGTAAGAAGCTTTGTATCTCCACTATGGAAATGTTACAGTAGAAGAACGAAGAGAGCATAACTGACCTCACTTTCTCTGCGTGGTAAGGATATACCAGTGGTATCTAAGGGTTTCTCAGCTGTGGTTCTCCTTCATGCATCTAATGTTCAGGGTTCAGGTTCTGAATGTAGTATTTAAATTGAATCAGTTTGGAAATTATCATAATTTTGTTGCAAAATAGGTTCCCATCAGAAACTTATCAACACAGAATGAAATAATGCATATTCTATTTTTGTAATGGTTATTCTTATGGTTATGCTTATGGTTATTCTTATGGTTATGGTTAGGGTTAGGGTTATAGTTATGGTTATGGTTAGCGTTAGGGTTATGGTTATGGTTATGGTTATGGTTATGGTTATGGTTATGGTTAGGGTTATGGTTATGGTTATGGTTATGGTTATTCTTATGGTTATGGTTATGGTTAGGGTTATGGTTATGGTTATGGTTATGGTTATTCTTATGGTTATGGTTATGGTTAGGGTTATGGTTATGGTTATGGTTATGGTTATTCTTATGGTTATGGTTATGGTTAGGGTTATGGTTATGGTTATGGTTATGGTTATTCTTATGGTTATGGTTATGGTTAGGGTTATGGTTATGGTTATGGTTATGGTTATTCTTATGGTTATGGTTATGGTTAGGGTTATGGTTATGGTTATGGTTATGGTTATTCTTATGGTTATGGTTATGGTTAGGGTTATGGTTATGGTTATGGTTATGGTTATTCTTATGGTTATGGTTATGGTTAGGGTTATGGTTATGGTTATGGTTATGGTTATTCTTATGGTTATGGTTATGGTTAGGGTTATGGTTATGGTTATGGTTATGGTTATTCTTATGGTTATGGTTATGGTTAGGGTTATGGTTATGGTTATGGTTATGGTTATTCTTATGGTTATGGTTATGGTTAGGGTTATGGTTATGGTTATGGTTATGGTTATTCTTATGGTTATGGTTATGGTTAGTATGAATTATAGTTGCAGATTTGTAATTTATAATTTATAGATTATTCTTATAATTTATAGTTATAGTTATAATTATGAATTATAGTTATGAATTTATGAATTTATAGTTAAGTTTATAGTTAGAATTATAATTTATAGTTGAGATTTATAGTTAGGAAATTATAATTGGAGATTGTAATTAGGAATTTATATTAGAATTATAGTTAAAGTTATAGATTATAATTATGAATTTATGAATTGCATAATTATAATTGAAAATTATAAGTTATAATTATAGTTATAATTTATAGTTAGGGAATTTATAATTTATGAATTTATAGTTAGAATTATAGTTATAGTTATAATTAAAATTATAATTAAGTTTATGGTTGGAGTTATGATTAGGGTTATGTTGAGGTTATGAATTTAGGGTTATGGTTTATGGTTAGGGTTATGGTTACGGTTATGGTTAGGGTTATGGTTATGTAGTTATGGTGGGGTTATAGTTATAGTTAAGATAATTAGTTAGTCAGTGGGTATTGATAGGGTTGGAGTGCAGGTTGGGTTTGGGTGTCAGTCAGGTTAGAGTAATATAATTCCACTGGTGGCTTTGTAACATTCCGTGTTTAGTTCCTTTGATTTCTGCATGTGTGTGTTGAGTCAGAAATGTGTGCATGTGCAGGAGGGCTGTAAGTAGAAGCCTGTGTGGGAAGCAGTAGAGGGCAGTGAAGGTAGGCCATTGTAAACAAAGTGTATCGCTTAACTTTGGTTTTAACTATTTATTTGGGAGCTTTCAATAGAAAATCATAAAGACCTGGTGAGGTGTGTTATCACTGTCCACTGAGGGTGTCCAAGACAATAGACCAGCAGTATGATTCACAAGAGCCCAGATCTGGAGCGTCAGAAAGAAGGTCAATAGACGGTCAATGAGCGGTCAATACTGTCCAGATAATACATGCTGAGATTGAATGGATATTACTTAGCCGAGGATATGAAAGACAATGGTATCAGCGCGATAGCGTGCATTCATACACACTCGTACATACCAATGACAAACCAGTCTGCAGTTACACATTAGAGAGGGAGAGAGAGAGAGAGAGAGAGAGAGAGAGAGAGAGAGAAAGAGAGAGAAAGCTTGTTTCTCTGCATCTCAGGTTGCTTCAAACACACACACACACACACACACACGCACACACACACAAACCATGTCGTAAAACTATTTGAAAGGTGTATATCTCATGTTAACAGTATGGTTTTATAGTGCACCACATAGGCCAGATCATAAATCCAACACACACACACACACACACACACACACACACACACACACACGCGCATACAGGCTGCAGAGCAAACATTTCAGCAGACCAGTACAGCACACTTGTAACACAGGTTCATCATTACATGTAAATAAAATAAAAATTATAAATAAATTGCAAACGTTTCAAGATAAAATAAATAATTTAAAACATGATTTAAATTAAGGCTGGGAAAAATGTATTTTACAATTCTGGAAGTATCCTATATTCATGAGGAATATAGCATATTAAATACACATATATATAATAACATTTTATATATATATATATTTATATAAAAAATTTTAACAAATGTAATTTAATATTATTTAATATAAAAAATAAGTTCAAACACAATTATCAAAATGAATTTTTAATAACACAATCATATGGATGCTTTAATAAAATAAATATAATAAAATCTTTTAAGAAAAGTAACACCAAAGAAAATCTGTTCTAATGAAATGAACATTAAGAAAGGATTTCCAAAAGCAGTGCAGTATTTATCATATAAAATTAAACTATTAAAATATGAAACCTCTAAAATGAGAGACGGTAGAGTGTTAGGACGGGTGTCGGTGTGTAAACTGCGGTAATAAACGATCTAGTGTCTTAAAAATCCAAAGC
Source organism: Acestrorhynchus altus (assembly GCA_034509495.1). NCBI lineage: Eukaryota > Metazoa > Chordata > Actinopteri > Characiformes > Acestrorhynchidae > Acestrorhynchus > Acestrorhynchus altus. Next base: position 4,474,696 of record CM067509.1, on the reverse strand, counting down.
ACTGAATCGAGAAGGTGAGATATTAATACCGGAGTGGATTTGAATCCTCGGCTCCAGCTCTGTTACTTATTTACTGGGATTAAAGTGTCGCGGCGAGGAGGTTTAGACGCTGCGTGACGGTGAAAAAGCTTCGCTCGCGGCTGTGGGGCGATGCTGCTCTTCGTCTGCTGAGTCACTGTGCTGCGTTTATTCACAGCAGGCCTGCTGGAACAATGAAAGCTGGAGGGCCAAGCTGCCCGTGGCCTTAGGTGCTCCACAGGACACAGGTGGAGTCATCATGTTCTCCACCCCCATACACCCTCCTCCACACACACACACACACACACACACCTGGCTAGACTGTTTGTTTCTTCGGACCTGAAAAGGTTGTTACCACCTTTGCAAAGAATTCACTTCTTATCCAAGACGGTCTAAGTCGTTTGACCTTTGAGACTTCAGGGCAATCTGACAATCCGATCTCTCAAGTCAACCCCACCCGTACTGACCTGTAACAACTGCCACTCCGAGAAGGACAGGACACGGTGATCAAACCAGGGTGGAAATGTAACATGGATTCAACCTGAAGGTAACTCCAAACATGGTGAAGGTAGTTTCACAAACATGTTAACAACAAGGGAGTTCCTTCGTCTCCCTATAAAAACCCTAAACAGCTGATATGTTGGATGTTTCTGTCCATAAATAAACAAAAAAAATCATATCATAACTATTTTCATCATAAGTGTGTTTGATTTCTAAGATGTTGTATAGCTCCGATTTTACGTCTGCATTACTTGACTTTCTCGTGGTGGCTATGATAGTGCAGCACACAGATCTGAAGCAAATGGAGAACCCGCAGTGCAACGTAAAAGGCCGAAGTGCATTCTAAACATGGTGGAGGTAGTTTCACACACTGTTCCAACAATAGCTCCCAGAGGAAGCAATGCAAAATGTCCATACGTCCCAATTTCAATTCTAAACAGGTGTAGGTACACATTCCAAGCTTATTATCGGTATTATTATTATTATTATTATTATTATTATTATTATTATTATTGTTGTTGTTGTTGTTGTATATATTACATTAATATCTGTTTGTTCAAAAAGAAGCCAATGAAACCTTTGAAGTAAAAGTACTATTTGTATCAGTTTCTTCAAGTAACTATTAATTCCTGCACAAATTCTTAAGTTTATAGACTAAGTTAATTTTAAGTCATATTTGGTAGAAATGTCCCATATTTCCGGGGCTGAGCGGACCAATAGAAACGCTCTAAAAACTTCCCATCCGAAGTGTGAAATCTGCGAAGCTGCCGTTTCCGGAGATACGATTTGTTCATTTACATAATAAATGTGAATGAATTTGTCTCCCCAGCGTTTACAGTCAGGTGGGATCCAACAGTGTGACCCATACCGCACGCCACGGTGGGCCCGTGCCACTTTACAACTCTCTTTTCCTGACCGCTCCCTGCTGGAATGAGTTTGGAACATGAAGCTGCCGTTGCCCCTCCGAGGGGAGTCTGTGTGGAAGCACTTTCTCTTTCCTCTTCCCATGTCCCTGCTTTCAAACACCTGTTTCACACACTCTCCTGTCAACTGTCCCCTTCCACTGCCCAGTCACGTGCGGCGGCGCCCAGCTTTGACTGAACGCACAATAATGCTGAGCTGATCGGCATCATCAGGACAAACAGGAACAAACTGATTGTTCACGTTGCGGTGACGGGACGTCTCTCGTTAGCCAGGACTGACCATGTGGAGATGACAACGTGAATGAACCCAGATGGCCACCGATGTCAGTAGATCTTAATATCAGGTTGATTTTGAGTTCATTGTCTGGCGTCCACAACTTCGCATGCGTCATTGTGATGTTAAATTTAAAAAGCTGACGTTGGGCTTTTCTTTGTCAAACTGTTCCAGCTCTTCCAAATTCTTAAATCCAACATGAGAATATCAACATTTTGGACATGACGTATTATAATAAAATCAACATCTAACCCAATATTATACGTTTAATGTAGATGTTGATGTTTTATGAGTTTGAAGTATAGTTAACCAACATCTTCTGAACATCTCATGCAAAATCATTTTGACCCAACACATCAACATCTAGTTGCGATGTACATAAAGTGACCAAAACCCAACATCTAGTCAATGTGTTTTTTAAATATATATTTTATTGATTTATGGTTTATTGGTTAAATGTCTGATGAACGTTACAGTCCAACATGTTTCTCACTTTAAAATGATATCCGAGTCCTCTCTCTCTCTCTCTCTCTCTCTCTCTCTCTCTCTCGCTCAGTGCATGAGAATATGGCAGGAGTGCGACTTTGTTTACTCACCTCAGAGCTAAGAAAGAGCAGGTAAAACAGGCACTAAGTGTGTCTCTGTTCCAAGGAAAGGTCGCCAGGTCCAGGCCCGGCGAGGGTCGGGGCTGAAGGATTTGAATCCCCTAACCTCCGACACCGCTGTGCCTCCATCCCATAGAGGGCCCCGCGCTTTAATAGGTCTCCCAAGTTAAGTGGGGGAGTGAGAGAAACCTTACTTGGTTTTCTATTGAGAAAATAAAATATTCAGACAAAGAAAAACTGAGAAAAACTAAAGTGTAAAGGTTTTTTACAGTATACTTATATACTGTAAATAACTGTATCGTTATATAACTGTATTTTTAATGTTTTAGTCTAAAATGACTTGGATTTTTATTATTATTTTTTTTTTTTTGCATTGACTAAGATAAGATGTCCTGCAAAACCTGATATATCCATTGTTTGTCACTTTTTTAGACATGATGTGAATCTTGCAGTTGTTCGTGCAGCGTTTTTACAATTTGATGATAAACTGACCAACAACACTGCAATCATTTGGAAAAACGTTGGAAAAAGGTGTGTGTGTGTGTGTGTGTGTGTGTGTGTGTGTGTGTGTGTGTGTGTGTGTGTGTGTATTGACCAATGACGTATTGTGTGCGTGTGTGTGTGTGCGTGAAGAAAAAGGCTGAGAAAGGGAGGGGAAGAGAAAGAGAGGAGATAAGTGTGAAAATAAAGTTGACAGAACAGCTGGAAAGATATTAAGACTACACACACACACACTCACTCACACACACACCTCACTCCTCCTCACACACAAATCCTTTGAAGCTTTAAAATGTGAAGACCTTAACAACCCTCAGAGCAAAAAGGCAAGAATGTGTGTCCCGTGACCGAGAGACAGGATAAAGAAAGACCACCTCGTCCAGCACTGCTGGACTGTGCTGACCTCTAGTGCAGGGGGAAGAAAGCTCACATTCCCAGGTGCCCACAGTATGTGACCGAAGACAGAAAAAAGACAACAAAAAAGACAAGAAAGTGTCCTTTTACCATTTACATGCACATGACAGCAACCTTAAAATAGATTATGTCCTTTTAAACTAAGCGAGTGTATTCTAACCTGTGTCCCTGATTTGGGGTGTGTGTGTGTGGCCATTATTGTGTGTGTGTGTGTGTGTGTGTGTGTGTGTGTGTGTGATGATATTGATAACTATTGTCAATGCGTGCTCTGGCTGTTTCTCACGCCGTGCTCCATAGTCATGTCTCTGTTCGCTGTGAGCTCAATTTCCTGCTATTGAAATAACTGCGCTCACCCCCTCTCCATTCTTTACCCACCCATTACACACACACACACACACACACACACACATACACACACACACCAGACTAGAGAGGAACACACACAATAACATGACATAAGGACAAAAAACACTTTGACGTGCAAATGTATTCATTCTTCAAGCAACAGATCAATTTACACTGTACACCAATCAGCCATAACATTTAAACCTCCTGCCTAATACATATTGTCCACTTCCTTACCACAAAAACAGCTCTGACCCATCGGGGGCAGACTCTCAATTTATTCTGTGAATCTGGCACCAAGACATTAGCAGCAGATCAAGTCCTGTAAATCATCAGGTGGGGCCTCCATGAGCATCACTGAGCCTTGGTTCCCAAGACCCAGATCACCGGTTATCCCTTCTTGGAGCACTTTTGGTAGATACTGACCACAAGACTGACCACAAGACCTTCCTGATATTCTGGAGATATTCTGATCCAGTCCTCAGAAGGGTGCTAAAAGAGGTTCTTTGAGTGATACCAAGCTTTTAGCAAACCAGGGTTTAAAGAAGTGGATTTGAAGGTTCTACACATGCAAGTGTCTTTGACATAAATGGTTCTTTATTGAACAAAACATGGTTATTCTATGATATCCCTCAAAGTACCCCTTGTAGAAGCTTTATTTAAGACAGTGTATCATATATACAGTCAGTGGTTCAGCTCCCCTCGGTCAGGTTCACGGGTTTCTGGTACAGTAGAGGTTCTTAGAAGAATCGGAGCTCCACTCTTGCTGCTTTTGTTAGATTGCTGCTGGCTGTTTTTATCCACAGTCTTCAAGAACAGTCCGTGCCCGCTGAAGGTGACTCTACAAACCCTTCAGTGTCACTGCTGGACTGAGAATTGTTCACCAACCAGAAATGTCCAGCCGACAGCGTCCTGTGACCACTAACGAAGGACTAGAGGATGACCAGCACAAACTGTGAAAGAAACAGATGAGCTTCTGTCTCTGACTTTACATCTACAAGGTGGAGCAGTAGAAGTGGACAGTGAGTGGACACAGTGTTTAAACACTCCAGCAGCACTGCTGTGTCTGATCCACTCGTACCAGCTACACACTAACACACCACCACCATGTCAGTGTGACTGCAGTGCTGAGGCAGCCCACCACCCACATAAGCTGCTCTGTGGTGGTCCTGTGGGGTCCTGATCATTGAAGATCAGAGGTGAAAGGAGGAGAATAAAGGATGCAGAGAAACAGATGAAATACACTGATACACAGTCACTGCTGGTCCAGCAGACTAATCAGGTGACATGTTATGCAAACTGCTCTCTCTCTCTCCCTCTCTCTCTCTCTCTCTCTCTCTCTCTCTCTCTCTCTCTCTCTCTCTCTCTCTCTCTCTCTCTCTCTTTGATCAAAGACAGTCCAGTTCTGTCAGTATGGAGGGTGCTGTCACGAGATGTGCACACTCCGGTTCGAGTTTACCTCCATTCAGACACCTGAGAACCAAGGCAGGGGCTATGGAGGTCTGCTGGGAACAAAGGGAGGACCAGTGACCTGCATACCATTCATGCCTGCAGGCGGGTCAGACAGAAAGGCCTCGAAATGCACAGCCGCCATACCTACGGTTCTCAGGATCGATGGGCTGAGGTCTGCAGAAAAGGCAGAGCGGGGAGTTAGGTCCTCCACTCAGATTGTCTGAAGCGTGTACAGAAAGGATAATTACTATATTAGTCTCTATCTAGAACACCATTATAGTATTATCTAGAACACTGTAAAAAGCTGAACGTCTGTAGGTGATTTTTAAGGAACAAATAATAAGAGGTAGACTGACCAGTGCAGACTAGCCTGACCTTCGGTCCAACAGTCCAGGTGTTGTTAGTCGTATCAGTGGTATTAAAGAGGGCTCTTTAAGTGATGTCATAGAAAAGAAACACCTTTAAAAAATGTACACGCCTGTATGTGTGTGTGTGTGTGTGTGTGTGTGTGTGTGTATGTGAGTGTGTGTTCTGAGCTTTGCTCCGGAAGCTTTCTTTCTCTTTCTTTCTTTCTGTTTGTCAGAGTCTCTCTCTCTCTTTCAATAGAAAGTTGTTTGACCTGCTGACTTCAAGCCTCTGTTGTTTCTCTCCATCAGAGCGGAAGCCCCTCCTCTCTCTGTCTCTCTCTCTCTCTCTCTCTCTCTCTCTCTCTCTCTCTCTCTCTAGCTCTCTCTCTCTCATACTCTGTAAGATGAAGTGACAGAACACACATCATGACACTGCAGCAGAAGTGCAGCCAGGCCAACTATTCCTCTCTGTGTTTCATAAACATAGGATCTTACCTCAACACACACACACACACACACACACACACACACACACACACACACACACACACACACACACACACCACCTAGGCACTCCTACCGGGCGACACACTTCAAACATAATAGAATCTGACACTGTTTGCGTACTGCCAGCATTCCATTCTCTCCACTCTCTCTCTCTCTCTCTCTCTCTCTCTCTCCACTCTCTCCACTCTCTCTCTCTCTCTCTCTCTCTCTCTCCACTCTCTCCACTCTCTCTCTCTCTCTCTCTGGCATCATCTTTGTATTTGTTTTCAACCATTTTCTCTTTGATCTCTCTCTCTCTAGAGTAGGCCACTAAAGCAGCTCTGACCCATCGAGGCATGCTCTCCACAACACCTCTAAAGGTCTTCATAGCTGCAGGTCCTTTGAGTTGTGAGGTGGGACTTCCATGAGCATCTATGAACCATGGGCTCCCAGGACCATGTTGCTGGTTCATCGCTCCTTCCATGGAGCACCATCGATTGGTGAATACTGACCACTGTTCTCAGTCATAACATCTGACAGGTGGTGTCAATAACACTGATGGTCTGGTTCCTGTGGCTCCTCTCAAGGGATGGATATATTATTCAGTTTCTGTAGTTGTTATGCTGAAGCAGGAAAGATGGTCAAGCCTACGAATCTGAGACACTTTGAGAAGAACCAAACATCAGTCAGGTCTTGTAAGGTGTGCAGTGGTCAGTACCTACCAAGAGTGCTCCAAGGGGGTCAGCAGGGTCATGGGCACCCAAGGCTCATAGGTGAGTGTGGGGAGAATATTTTATCCCCTTTGGATCCTGAAGAAGAGCTACTGAAGCACAAACTGCTGTAATAAAAGACTGGCTACGTCCTGTGGAGCCCATGTGTCCATGGCTCAGAGCTGCTTTTGTGGCATGAAGAGGAACTGGCAGGAATATTGGGCAGGTGGTTCTAATGTTATGGCTGATCAGTGTGTAATTGCATGTTAACTGGGTTAGCTCATCTGATGGGGGGTTAATGAAACAGTTGGCAATGTGAGGCTCAGGTTGATTAAGGTTTCAGTATACTGTCCTTCTGGCTGACAGGAATGAATGGTCTCTGTGATGGGATGACTCTCACTGTGGACCTGTCCCAGGTCTCTGTCTCCATCATGTGGACATCTGTAGTAATGTGACCCAAAGATTTAGGTCCAGAACTGATGTTCAGCTTCAGGTCTCCATCTAATGGTTGGAGCCTGTATTGCATTTCTGATGAATGAAACACTTTTGAGTGACCGTCCTTTCACAAAGTTTGCTGTGTCCATTTTTATGGTGGCAATCTGCATTAACTCTAGACTGTGAAGAGCGATCAGATGATTGTTTGATTGTGAAACAGCACCCCGATCATCCATTTATCCAATCATGAAGGACTTCAAGGAGAGTGGTTCTGTTGCACTGAAGAAGGCTTCAGGCAGCCAAGAAAGTCATGCAAGCATCAGGACCATCTCCAAGAGAGGTTGCAGGTACGAGATGCAGAGCTCAGGAATGGCAGAGGGCAGGTGTGTGGGCATCTGGAGGCTTTTGGAGGACAGCTTGGTGTCAAGTAGGGCAGCAAAGAAGCCACTTCTCTCCAAAAAAAACATCAAGGACAGTCAGACACTCTGCAGTAAAGTTATTTTCTCTGATGAAGCCTGTTCAGAATGTTTGGGACATCTGGAAATATGATTGTCTGGAGATGAAAAGGTGAGCTCTACCATGAGTCCTGGGTGAAGCATTCTGAGGCCCTTCATGTTTGGGTTTCTCATCCAGGGGAGTGGGTTCCCTCAAAATGTATGAGGAATAAGGAATGGAGCCACATCTCCCAACGATCCAGTAGCAATTTGGAGAGGAACAATGGTTTTTCCAGCATGATGAAGCACCATGTCTAAAGGCAATTGATCACCAAGTGGCTCGCTGAACAAAACCCTGGAATTTTGGAAGCTTCAATCCTCAAAAAGAGGACAGCATGAACAAAAACACAAAAAAGCTGTGATTTCCTGAGATTTCCCTAATTTTAATGAATTGATTCTGAATTGTATCAGGAAATTCTGAAGAAAAATGTCAGGACATCAGTCTGTGAGCTGAATCTCAAGCGAATGTGGATCATGCACCAAGACAACGACCCTAAAAACACAAGTTGTTCTACCGAAGAATGGTTAAAGAAGAATAAAGTCAATGTTTTTGAATGACTTAGTCAAAGTCCTGATTTCTAATCTAATAGAAATGTTGTGGCAGGACTTGAAGCAAGCAGTTCATGAGAGAAAAACTGACCAACACAACAAAATCAAAAATGTTGGATTGGTTTGGAAGGAAACGACAAAAATTACTGGGATAATATAAGCTAAGGTTAAGTTTATGGTTAATTTTTCAGAAGGTATAAAGGAAACTTCATGTGGGAGTGTGCAGTTTGACTGATGGGACTAAAATGACAGAGACAGTGCGATAATATTTACACCCACCTCTTCAGCTATTCGAGGAACAGAACTGCATCGGCTTCAAACAGCCACTACTGATCCATACAACTATCCCTAGATTCTGATCCACTGCCTACAAACTGCCCGAACCAGAACTACAGAACTACAAGTTTAAAAATGAGGGTTCTTCCAGGGGTCCTTCAGTAAAGAAAATATTTTTAGAACTACAAACACTCAAAGAACCCTTAGCATAAGGTTCTTCAGAATGATGCAAAATGTGCTGTACAGGGTTCAATTTGAACCTTTAAGACATGGGTTCTATATGGCACCAGAAAGGGTTCTACTATTATTACAAGTTTGGCATTGTGAAGCCTTTTTAGTGCCATATGGAACCCTTTTCAAAAAGGTTCTATGTAGAACTCAATCTGAAGAACCCTCTCACAATGCAAATAACCCTTTAAAGGGACAAGTTTAAGAATTCATTCAGTTGGCAGAACCGCTGTGACGTTACGGGTCATTGTGAGGTCCGTCTCTTCTGTACAGCAGGGCTATGAGCAACACTGGACAGACCTCAGCCCAGATTTCACACGTCACTTTTATGATCAGTGTTTTATTTCGATGCCGCAGCAGCAGTTAGAAGAAGCTGCAGAGTGACGGTGAAAGGATGTTGACAGGCTGCTGCCATCTCACCACACAGGGTGACTGAAAGCTCACGGGAACCCTGCTGAAAGCTGTGATGCTGTTTCCTGTATCGGCAGAAAGGCAGATGGAAGGTGAGCGCGTAAGTATTTTTAAACACAAGATGTGAGCACTACAGTGTGAAAGCACTCCTTATTTGGAAGCCTGCACACTTACATCTGGTGACTTAATGTCTGACCTATTAACATGATCATTAATAACATTATACCTGACATTATTAACATGATCATTAATAACATTATACCTAATGTTAGTACATTTTCACAAGTATACCAAATTATAATACAACAACATAACGTTATTAACATTATAATTGATAACATTATACCTAACACTTTCAATATTGTCATTAATAACACTAGTAACAATGTCATAAACAATATAATTAACAATTATGTTAATAACATCTAATATTGTTAAGATTGTTTGGACTTTGAACCACCGCCGTGAGTAATGCAGCTCAGAAAACAGCAACAATTCACTAGATTCCAACTTTTGTTTCCCAGTTTAAATCCCAGTTTCCAGTGCATGTTCACTGCTCTGTTCACATGTACATGCTCAACCTGCACGCAGACTCTGACTGATCAGTGAGGGGCGGGGCTAATGATGCCATTGATCCAGATATTGTGTTGCAGAGGAAGATAAGAAAGGAGGAACTGTTTGCTCTCCGTCTCACCTTTCAGAATAAAAGTCATAAGAAAGGATAATACTGATACACGCACACAAATAATAAAATTATATATATATTTAAATATTTAAATTCTGTATATATTTTTTTTACATCTCAAATAAAAAAAGGGAAAAAAAGAGTAGACTACAATCTCCTGAAAATAATATCTGGCGTGTGTGTCTCCTTTAAATACTTTTCTACTTTTAAGGTGAATAAAAATATGTCAAACTACATAAACATCCCACAAAATTGTCTTGTTCTGAAGCGTAAGACAATTCTTAGGAAGACAGCGGTGAATGAGGCCTGTTGGCACTGAGGTCAAGGGGAAGTTCATCTTCTTGTACCTTTATTGAAACCTACTACTAAACACATCTCGACTGACATGGGCCAAAATCTCCATAGGTTTGACTTTGACCACGATAATGACTGACTTTCCATGAGCCTAAAATCTGCAGTTGTGCACTTTAATACAATAAAATCTGGGTTGAAGATAGGATTGAAGTGCTCACCACAAGGCCTCTGTTCTCAAAACGCACCATGGCTGGATTGTAAACATATCCTGGATTCATCATTAAAATGAGTTCCAGTCCAAAGCAGCATAGATGGTAATTCATCGAAACGACCGTCCTGTTTGTTATAGTCCAACGATTTGTCCACTCTGACAACTGGGTAAAATGTCTTTGAGTAGAAGCATGTTTAGCAATCAGCGATCCCTCACTGAGGTACACCACCCAAAAGTAGCCTCTTACCATGAGTTGTGTCTTTTAATAGGGCAGAGAGGGAAGCACTTTACACCTTCACGTGTCAAGACCCAGCATCTAATCAGACGACACCTGCAACCATTTAAATATCTACCAGAGACAGAACTGCATACCGAGTTTTGCAGCAGTTAATTCATAAATCACACTAAAAGCCATCTTTCCTTTTAAAATCGAACGATTCTGTAAATGTCGTCTTTCGCAGGACTTCTGTGACAGGTTCTTCATGCGGATTTGAGATGATCTAAGCAGAATAAGTCGGTCTTAACTGTGGGAAACAGTTAAATACCCCATATCTTTATCATCTTTATCTGTTCTTCCAGAATAACTGGATCAATATCATTATGACGCATCCTATTCTGGCAAGAACTACAACGGACAGCTCCATCAATGGCAACCACACAAGACTCCACTGTCTGCAGCCATCTTGAGCGAAGACAAAGTAGGTGCGAGGCCCAGGAAGTGGTGAAGCTCTCAAAGCAAAATGCTCTGAGTCTGCAGCCAGACACACAGACTTACAGGCAGTGAAAAGTTTGCATTCACCACGTGAGACAATCGCACTTCCTCTAAATGAGGCACACTCACTCTTTTCTCTCACTCCATCTGTAGCTGTGGGATTATCTCAAGGTTGCATTGAGTCTACAGAAGCAGAGGATCGGGTAAGTCTATCTTTATGTTCTTCACTTTCTGGTCTTCAGCTACTTTGAGTGAAAGCTCAAGATCTGGATGGGGGGGATAGAGAAATGGTGTTTGCGATTCTAGAGGATGTATGAGGAGGTGTTGCTTCTTCAGTTAGGCTGGTTGGAGGGGGGGGGGGGTCTCTTCAGTCCTTCTAAGGTTTTGTTGGGGTTATTGGTAACCATAAGACATCTTTACTCTAAAGAAAAGTGGACGGAAGAAAGGTTTCTTTGATCTTTGCCTTGTAGAACCAGCCAAAAATAAAGATGTTGAGCAATCTGGAAACTCGAACCAAGCAAAGAACCATTAAAGTGAGCAAAATGTTCTTTAAATTCTATATAGAACCATTGTCTTTACTTTTAAAAGTGGTATAATGTTCTATTCTTGTAGATTCACAAACATCTTGACCATGGGTAGCTGTGGTAAACATACCAATCATCAATCACACACATCATCACACCAGTGAAATAAAATTAACACCACCTCCTTGTTTCTACACTCACTGTCCACTCTATCAGCTCCTCTGACCACACAGGAGCTCTTTGCGGTTCTATAATTCCAGACTGTAGTTCATTTGTATCTCTGCAGACTTTATTCTCTTCCTTTCACTCTGATCTTCAATGATCTGGACCCCACAGGACCACCACAGAGCAGCTATTAAGCACTGCAGTCACACTGACATGGTGGTGGTGTGTTAGTGTGTGTTAGTGTAGTGTTGCAGATGATTGATGTGTGTACATGTAAGTACATCACAGTATATCTCAACCATAAAATCCAGAAAACCAGTTTCTCCATTTTTCAGAATATTTCATTTTGAGTTTGAGTAAATTTACCACAAAAACAGTATAAATACTGTGACCTGTTCAGCACAATCAACCACAGTCATGGGGGAGACTGCTGACCTGACAGAGGGTCAGCCACAGAAGGTCAGTGCTGTATCAAAGCGTATTAATGGAAAGTTGACTGGAAGGGGAAAATGTGGTGGGGAAAAGGTGCACAAGCAACAGGGATGACCACAGCCTTGAGAGGTCTGTCAACAAAAGTGGATTCAAGAACTTGGGAGAGCTTCACAAGTGGACTGAGGCTGGTCTCAGCCATCAAGAGCCCCCACATACAGATGTCTCCAGAAAAGGGGCTCCAAATGCAGCGTTCCTAACATCAACCCCCTCCTGCAGAGGAGTTGGCATCACTAGCGTCTACCTGGACTAAGGAGGAAAAGAGCTGATGCTCAGCTTCAAAGTGAATTCTGCATTTCATCCAGGAATCAAGAGTCCTAGAGTCTCAACTCAAGCTCCTAGAGTCTGGAGGAAGAGTGGAGAAGCACAGAATCCAAGGTTTCCGAGGTCCAGTGTGAAGTTTCCAGTCTGTGATGGTTTAGGGTCCCAGACTGCTGGTGTTGGTCCACTGTATTTGATCAAATCTAGAGTCAATGCAGCATCAACCAGGAGATTTTAACACTTTACAAGTTAAAAGTCTGAACTATTAAGCAATTGCCAAGAACATTGAATTCTTTAAAATTCTTTAAAAATTTCAGTCGATACATTAGACCTTTACTACACACAGAGTTTTTTTTTTTGTTTGTTTGTTTGTTTGTCTATTTGTTTACAGAGAATCATCCAGGAAGCAGAAAACAATGAATTGATTTTATTTTCTTATTTCTGTTATTAATTATTATCATGTAGATATAATTTAATCATCATTTTAGATCATCATTATAACTTTTATTATATAAATAATTATAATAATAATAATATATTTTTTTTATTGCATCAAATATGATACACTTGACTTTAAAGCGTTAAAACCCTTCATGCTTCCACCTGCTTACATGCTTTATTTCTTTGTCCAGCACGACTCAGAACCTGCCCACAGGGCCAAAACCTCTTCTATATCTTACAAATTTAATAAAATATTATCCTAATAATTTGAAAAACTGGATTTCTGATTTTCTTGGAATTCATTAACTCTACTGTATATCTAAAAAGACAGGATTTGTAACCAGATTTAATAAATTGTATTTATTTAAGCGAACTGACTTGTTGATAGTCAGCTTAGAGAATTGCTGCCAGAAAGCTGAGAATGTTGATAATGTTGTGTGTCCAGCATCTGCATCTGAAACTGACTTCTTAAATAGAAACATGGCTCTATGCACGGGCTGGCAATTTGGTTTCCGTTTGTCCTTTTTTTCAAGAGAATCATTTATTTCCTGTTGTTTCAAACATTGCGCGTTACCATGCAGCTACATGGCAGGATTGTTGTGTGTGTGTATGTGTGTGTGTGTGTGTGTGTGTGTGTGTGTGTGTGGCTGCGCTGTTGTGTGAGGTGTGAAAGTTGAGGATTTAAAGTAAAAGTTTTGTTAGTAGCGTTAGGTTTGTTTTAAGTCATACATGAATATAAAAGTGCATTTACACTAATACGGTAAGTTCAGTGGTGTCAAAGACTTCCTGGTATCGCTCTGTGTGTGTGTGTGTGTGTGTGTGTGTGTGTGTGTGTGTGTGTGTGTGTGTGTGTGTGTGTGTGTGTGATTTCCCAACATTCTTAATCATCAACATTGTGATGCTGTTCTCAAATTGTGGCCCATAAACACTGTACATACTTAATTGCGTGAAGAGAGATTAGAAACTCCAGAGGTTTTGAAAATAATGAAGACAGGATCTAAATCTCTACTGTCTTAGATCGTATATACAGCCAAGCGCGCTGGATCAGCAGCACATCAGAGCATGAACTGCAGTGTCTGGAATGATGGAGCTTCTTCCAAGATGCTCCCAAGAACGTAATATCCATCTTTAATATGTGGCCTCACTAATGTGGGGGGGTGATGTTGGCCGCGCACACCCACAGTGGCTCACCGGAATTGTTCCCGATTGTCACGATGGCCAGTTTTGTGTGATGTTCTTTGTAGTTTGATGTACTTTTAGGCATGAACGTAAAGTGTTTATAGGAGATAAACCAGATATGTAAGGAGATCCTGCACTACTCAGATTTCTCTTCATTTGAGATGTAAATATTACCAGAATTTGAATATCCGTATGAATCTGACCATGTTTTGGGGTTTTTCACTTCCAGTGATAAAAATGGATCGAACTGTATGTCAGATTTCTCTCCTCAACCTTAAGACTTGTGGCTGTTTCTGTAATCTCAGTGACAAATCTGATACCTCCATACCAGCTCTGAGCTGCTCCTCAAAGTAGTCACTGCATGCCTCATTTTTTTTTTATTTTTTTTTTACACACATCTTTGTCACACAGTTCAGCTGTCATATGTATGACACAGTGAGCGACGCCTCTGTGTGATGTCTGCGGTCTTCACAATTACAAACGTTGTCTCCACAAGAAGCATGCTGAGGCCTGTAGACCCTGTATGTAAGACCACACCTCAGTCCTTCACTCTCAGAACGACAGCACTATAATTACCAACACCGGTGTCAAAGACCCTACAATAGAACCCTGTGGGTTAACCTAGGGTTCAAGGGGGTACCCTGTATATTTGATAGTTCGCTACACTGTATTCCTGTTGTTCTCCTCTGTCTTAAGATGTTTCAGTGGAGAGTAGTAACCTTACATCCTACAGTGCCACACAATTGGTGAAAAACCATTGGCAAGAGATGGAGGTCACATCCAGCCTATTCATATATGCGGCCTGTGTTCCTGTGAGATGACTTGTAGGTGGTTCTCAGATGGTTTGTTAGAATCACGGATGGTACGTGGTGTAAAACGTTTGAGAACCACCGTTGGACCATAAACAAATGGAAGTTGTCTAGCACACTAACAGAGGACGACCCAGGAAAGTGTGACAAATGTATTGCTTCAAAGTCCGTGGCACCAGCGAGCTGATGTTGCAATGTGAAGCAAGCCTCCGTCCAGGAAGCTGACTTGACATTGTAAACGCTGAGGATCTGTAGTTTCTCCATGTTTTGAAAGTTCTTACGAAAGCACTGAAGGACTGTGATATGCTCAGTGTATTCAGTCAGACTACGGTCGTGTAAGCTTTTCCATTTAAATCTAATCTTGGTGAGCACCACCTACGCTTCTGAGAATGCTTTACAGGACTGTTGCAACATTGCTGTAAGGATTTGATTACATTCAGTTATATGGACTATAACGGCGAAAGCATTGGGACACCTGCCTGTTCATTGTTTCCTCCAACGTCAGGGGTGTTAAGCTTTAGACCCCAAGGCCAATTCTGTAGGATGCTTTTGTAGTTTGATTAAATAAATAAATAAATAAATAAATAAATAAATAAATAAATAAATAAATAAATAGAACATTTTTATAGGAGACAGTCACACATGAGGGGATCCTAGGTTACTCAATGACCTCATATGAGATGCAACTACTAATGGAATTGAGACTTTCTATGAATTTGACCACGTTTTTATCAATTTAATCAATAACAATTTGCTTTAAAAAGACACACTTTACATCTCAGAAATCCTGTTAGAAATGAATCATCCAGTGTTTTTTTGCTTAAAATGCAATACTTTGGATTAATTATGTGTAATGATTAGACTGACAAGCATATTTACAATAATAAGTTCTTCAGAATATTTGACATTGGTCCCAAAACCTGAATATCCTGTAATATTTTTACGAGGACTTTTATTCTGAAAATTATACACCGTGGGAGCTTCTCTGGCATTTAAAGTGGGATTTCAATCAGTTGAATTTTAGCCACTTGCAGTTTGTTATGATGTGTATCATGTTTCTCTCTAGACAATGTTTTCAGGGATCATTTCTATGTTTATATCATTTCTAACTTGGAAATCTGAAAGTATGTCTCCATCCATCCATCCGTCCATCCATCCATCCACTCTGATCCTGACACATGAAGCTTAGGATACCAGTTCCACTGCTCCACATCTCAATGTTTATCTGCTATTCTATTGGCAGTCCTTCTCTACATGGGCTAAATGAGCCGTGTGTGCATTTGCACATCTGTGTCAGCAATGGGTGCAACTTAAAGTAGTTATGTTGATCAGAAGGGGTGTCCACAAACATTTGGACATACAGTGTATATATCAGAGGCAGTGACTTTAGTCAGTCATCACAGACAGCAGAACTTCAGGATGCGGAGAACCATTTAAACAGTATTTAAAGGGCTCTTCTGAGATGGTCTGAGGTTTTGAAGACGCCGTGTGCTATCGAAAGAACTGGTAATGGGTGAATAAGGTCAAATGACCAGTAGGCTGACC
This sequence comes from Acestrorhynchus altus, assembly GCA_034509495.1. NCBI lineage: Eukaryota > Metazoa > Chordata > Actinopteri > Characiformes > Acestrorhynchidae > Acestrorhynchus > Acestrorhynchus altus. The sequence goes on along the minus strand of CM067509.1, from coordinate 4,458,415 downwards.
AGTCTTTATTTATCCTGCAGCACCACCACCATGCAGAAACCAACTGCTCTGGTGCTGCCTCCTCACGGATCCGTGGCCATGAGGATCAAGAGTTCCACGGCCAGCAGCGGAGAACGCCTGAGCCAGACCAAATCTATGGTCATACCAGACCTCGACACACCTCCAAAACCTGTGAGTTCTCTCTGTGTCAGTACACACACACACACACACACACACACACACACACACCCCAAAGGCACGGTGAAGCACCGACTGATATGTAATATTTCTCATGTACACCTGCCAATATACACCGATCAACCAAGACACTGTGACCCATTGCTTCTGCTCTAACTGTCCATTTTTTTCAGCTCCACTGACCACACAGGGGCACATTGTAGCTCTATAATTACACACTGTATTATTGTAGCTCACCCTGTTCTTCAATGGTCAGGAACCCACAGGAAGCACCACAAGCCAGGTATTATGTGGGTGGTGGATCGTTCTCGGCGTGGTGGTGGTGTGTTAGTGTGTGACACACTGGTACGAGTGTATCAGACACCGCAGTGCTGCTGGAGTGCTTAACCACTGTGTCCACTCACTGTCCACTCTATTAGACACTCCTACCGAGTGCCTCCACCTTGTAGATGTAAAGTCCCTACTCCCTGTGTCCTCTCACTGCCCTACTATCCTGTTTCCAACACTACTGACAATGTCCTACTGACAGTGGACTTGTCCCTGCAATAAGACAAGGCTCTTCAGGTGGCAGATCTCCTAGTGTCATGACCACAAAGTCTGGAACTCGTGAGCACTGTCTCTCCGTTCTTCATTGTCCTCGTTTAAAACTGACCTGAATATGTGGCTACACACACACACACACACACACACACACATACAGCCCCCTTGTCTAGGCATCTTTCAGAGATTCTCACGTCTGTGAGCAGTCTCTTCATCAGCACCTGATTCAGGTGGTGTTGACACCATGCAGACAACAGCTGTCTACAAAACCTAGACTTCAGACGAGACAGGCCGCATTTCTTGGACGCTATGTCAGAGAAGGCCTCTCCAAAGTCAAGGACCCTTAATATACAGCCTAGAAATGCAGCCTACGCTTGGAGTTTGGAGTGCGTTGGAGGCTGCACCTGATGCCACCTTTGCTGTATCGTCCAAATCATTGAAAAACGAAGCCTCGTGAGCAGAGTTTGTTTTAAAATGTCTGTTTTTCCCGTATTTGATTTTTTAGAATTAAATTTGAATCCCATAAAACGTGCTGTTCCAATGCAGAAGGTGGGACCTTCCTGGTTACATCACTATGCAGCTGAATCATACCCTTCCAGATCGATCTGCTTGTGTTACGAATAGGTTAATAAGTAGGACTCGTCCACGGACAGTCCTACCAAGGACCTGTCCGTACCTCGGCTTTGGAACGCAGCTACTGTGTCCATCTCTGGACTGAGAAGAGCCTCCCTGATCTACTGCTCAGCACTGCACATTAATGTGTATCTGCTGATTCACAAACTCAGCTGTTGGTAGTAAAACATACCAGTAACATACCAGTAGAGGGCAGCATAGCACTGTTTAAAAGACCTGCACTGTCCTCTGCTGTCAACACATCCTGAGGCTTCAGCTTCACACATATCTGACTCTCCAGCTTACAGAGTGTAAACTAACCAGAGCCAGAACCGAAGACAAACCCCAGACACTTCAGTGGAGAGCGTGAAGTCGGGTTCAAAAGTCTGAAAACTCCAGCGGGGGACGGTGCTGTTTGGCATTCTTTCTAAATTTTATCAGCTTTAATAGCATTTCTGAACCTGAACCTGAGCTCCAGTGGAGATGGGACTCCTGACCTTTACATACTGATGGAATTTACTGCTCATGTTTCATAATATCTACAGCAAAAATGTAGCAACTTCAGGATGTCAGTATTAAGAGTTTGTTCATGACTGTAAACAGTTATATAAACAGCACTAATGCATTAATAAGTGCCTCTGTTTCAGTTCATTTATTTATAGATACACTATCATTCATCATTTTTATAATATACATATTTTTTAATGATTATTTTGCCATTTGACACTCAGAACCCAGAACTCTTCAATCTTAAAATCAGTAAAATCATAACATTTCTAATAACTATGAACATGTGCTGCATATTAAATGACTGATTATTCACAAATAAGGTTTAAATAAGTCAGAAATATGAATTATATATATATATATATATATATATATATATATATATATATATATATATATATATATATATAAATATCACAGCTATATAGATATGAACAATCATTATAAAATGGATACACGATGTTTAGATGCCGTGTAATGGGGCCGTTATGTTAATTTGGTGAATTAATTTGGAATCTATTTCCATATTTAAATAAAATATAAATCCGATTCTCAAAGTGGTCTCAGGCAGCTGGACCCCACTTTGGGATATGTAGTACTGAACACGCATGTGGGACCGTCAAGCTCACTTTATTATATTCACTTTTTTAACGTTATTGTTTTTCACATTTCGTTTTTTACTCTATATCAGACACACCGGAATGAGAGGTGTTGAAAATGTACCAGCTTCGTTTTTTTTTTTTAACACTGGAAAACACAGAAATTAGGTGCAAATGAAAATGAACAGAGGTGTGAATGAGTGCAGAGAGGTGTTAACCTGTCTGGAGAGGTGAGACCTTTTTGGTTGTTTGTAAACGAGACCTTTAAAGCAAATTCATGTGGTTCTTTCAAGAATCTTCTAGAAGTGAATTCCCCATTTCTTGCTATTCTTATTCCCCTTTAAATCTTAATATCGTGGTGTTTTTGTTTTGGTAAAAATGTTCATCGAATAATCGACAACCCTTACAATCATAACTCCTATAGTTTATTACTGATTTAGAAAGAAGCCCAGTTGTCTGAGTGTGATGGCAGGATCAGCGAGGGTGGTTCCAGTGGGTGTATCGGCGACAGCGTTACATTTTACAAAAATTCAAATTTCATTTTCAACTAAAGTTCTGTTACAGTTCCTCAAACTGTACATCTCCACCAAGAACCCTCTAACGTCCATCTGCAGCAGAAAATAAGGATCAATATTCTTGACATTAATATTCACAAAAAATATTTATTTTTACTATAAAGTTACGTTTTGGGCATAAAAATGGTCAAGAACGGCTGTCAAGTTCTGGCTGCTTATTACAGAAATAAAGAAGCAAGATTGACTGATTGTCCAACATGAATTATCATAATTAGAAGTCAAACAAATGCAGCACGTGCAGAAATAATTGCCCAGATCTCTTTAATAATGTAGAGACACAGTGACTGTGACTGAACCATGTGTCATGTTTTTTTTTTTGCAGATGAACCGGCATCGAAGGAACCAGTCGCAGCACAATGTTGGTCAGGGACTACAACAGGTACAGTTTACTCTCACACGCACGGAACCACAGACACAGTGAATCGGCTTGTCTAGAGTGTGTGTATAAATATTATTATTAATAATACTTATATTCATATACACACACACACACACACACACACACACACACACACACACACTTTAATAATGTCTTCCTTATTGAAGCTTCAGGTTGACTCACACGGGGAATATCTGAACAAAGCTAAGATTTCAGAAGGAGGAAAGAAGCTGAGGTCAGTGATTCTGTGACGTTTGCTCTCCATCAGACAGTGCAACACAGTACTGACCAAACTCATACACACAGACACTGTCACACGCACGTCTGTCAGTTCATTGAAATGGCTTTGACCGTCACCGTTTAAATAAATAAATAAATAAATAAATACATACATACATGTCAATACCTGAATCACAAGCCTGCAGTTTCAGGGGCGTATGTGCATCACGTTACTGTGTTTATATGTATTGTTGTGAAATATTAAATCCAACTCTTCCTGCAGGAAAAACTGGACACTGTCCTGGGTCGTCCTTTACTCCAACGAGCTCCAGTTTTATAAAGAGAGCAAGCAAGAGGCACTGGCTAACCTGGTAACTTTATTTTAACACCTGCACACACACACACACACACACACACACACACACACACACACACACACACACACACACACACACACAATGCAAAACTAATATAATGTAATATATCTGATGCGGGGATGCACTCAGGTGTCCAGCAATATTCCCAGTTATATTACACCAGTTCGGTTGCAGCTACAGTTCCGGTTCCAGTAAATGTTTAAAATGGTTCTGCACAGGTTTCAAATAATTCATAAGCAGCTGTAAAACATAAGGAAATCTCAGACATTTCCAGAATGATCAACGGAGCTGCAGATGATTGTATAATGACTGAAAACTGGGAACACTGTTCTAATGACACTAATATCCAGAACGCTCGTCTCGAGGCAGACAGCTTAGCCAGATTTGACAATAAAAGATCCGGCAGTACAATACAGTGCATTATTTAGCATTTAATAACTTTATGTTCACTGAAAAATGAAAGAAGGACTTGAGTCATCAGGAAATGTAACAGTGCAACACAAAAACAGGGTTTTCTTGAGAGAAACCCAATCCAGTTGCCTGAAGAACCCGGCTGAGACGAGACTCGTGAGTGTGTGGAACGTTGAATGGCCTTTTAATGGTCCTACACCAGTTTAAGGCTCATGATGGACAAGCAAGCTTCTGTAGAAAACCACAGACAAACTTAAAATGATCATCAGTTTCAAAGCAGCATTTACCAAACTACACGAATGACATCATTCTAATCTCACGTTCCAGAACTTTCATCCTGGTATCAATCATTTTCAGAATTATATGTGGAATTGTTTTCAATTCTATAGTCAAGCATTTTTCACTCGTATGAAAAAGTCATTTTTACATTCCTTTTAATTAAGGACTGCTGGACTGACATTTTCCCACTACAGTCTGTGAAAAAGTTAGCAGACCCCATGAACGCTACATTAGGAGATGGAGGTGATATAGCTAAACACATGCAACTGAAGTCGAAATAATTTGTGAAATGCAATTTTTTTTTTGTATTAAATTTTATTTTGACGAAAAGGTTCAGACAGACTCACATTTATTGCTACTTAAAATGCCTAAAAATAGAAACAGCTGCAGCACATCAGCTGGAAATCCTTAGAACATCTTTCCAGAGGACTTAGAGAGGCTGTCTTATTTAAAACTCAGACATTAGTGTGTTGGTTTATGTTGTCTCTCAATACAGTGCGAACAAAAATTCAAAAGTCCATGTTTTTACACACACTAAAGTCAAAAATCTTCAACAGCCTCGTGACTGGAAAGTTGCTGGTTCAATTCCCTGAACAGGCAGGAAGAACTAAAGTGCCCTTGAGTAAGGTACTTACTCCCTGTGCACCAGTAGGGCTGGTCACTGCTTCTGGCACGTGCACTCACTGCCCCCTGGTGTGTGAATGGGTACAATGTGCAAGGACAGTGGGTTCACATTTGTTGTTGTTATTTATTTATTTATTTATTTTGCATTTATTAAGTCAATTAACAAAGTCACCGACTACATATCTTTAAAATAAAGGTTCTAGAAAATGTATCTATCAGCATAGCAACCAGAAATGTGTCTGAAGGACCATCATTTGATGTAAAATTCTTAATGTAACATCTCTATTACCAGTGTGGTTCCTTGTGGATCCAAAAGTGGTCCTGCCATGGCACTGCTCAAAGAACCATTTGCAGTGCTTTTATCTTTACGACTGCATGTTGATAGAGCAATAAAACGGAATTTGGAAGCTCAGCCACCAGTAAAACAAAAGCAGCTGTATCGATCAGATTGATGCACTGACACCAGCCAAACCCAAAGAAAAGCGAAAGCATGAAAAGTCATTATCCGTAAGAGTCTGAGTGTAGAGGCTAATAAGATGGAGAGCGTACAGGTGGCCCCTTCATACATATTCCCTGACATGTCAGGCCTTTGATTCAGACAAACCTGTCTCACGTTACACGATCCCAGCACCAGTGGCTCCAGTCCAGTGCCAGGAAATGCTGGAGATCCCTTTACTCCACGCACATTCCAGTCATCCAGCTTGAGAGGTTTTCTGCAACATAATATGACATTATCGCATGTTTTCATGCTTCCTTGTGTAAATCTGTTTCCACGTCCATGTTATTCCTTTAAACAGAGCCTGAAAAATACATACGGCATACTGTTAGTGGTGGTGGGGGGCAGCCTGTAGACCCCTACTGAGGGGCAGAGTTTGTAAAACTACATGGTTCCTACCTAAGCTTTTCATAGCAACTGACATAAACCTATAGATGAGACTTATTCCAACAAATGTCACACGTTATAACACTTTTACACAAAGTGAACGACTATAAAACGGCACATAAGCCTTTATGAACCTGTATGATCTCTGTCCAATGAAAAGCATGCATCTCCAGAAATGGCAACAGCACTTCTAGGGTTAAAGTAAAATGGTCTTCACTTTGAATGGAAGCATATTAATGAGCTTATTGTACTTATTTTAGAGCATTTCTATTGGTCTGTTCACCTAGAATTCTTTACACGCTGTACAGAGTCGCTACAAAGTACAAAAAATGATGGAAAAACAAAAAAATGGACAAAACAGTAGCTGGACAGCAGTGATTTGCAAATCAATATCACCTATGTAAGCCTTATGTACTGTAGACAGGGATGGAGTAGCCATCGGGAGGTTCAAAGAGGGTGGAGGGGGAGCATACGGCAGATATGGGTACTGAACCCACAACCCTGTGAACTTAATCACTATCTTAATCTTCCAATGTCTTCGGTGCCATGATCACGTGTCTAAACAGGAACGTCTTCTCCACAGAAATCAGGAGGGAAACCAGATGGAGTGGACCTTTGTGATGCAGTCATAGAGTGGACGACGGAAAAATCAAGCCGGAAAAATGTCCTTCAGGTACTTGAACCTTTGTAGTTCTACGTATATACACCGATATATACTGATCTTCAGTGATCAGGACCCCACAGGACCACCACAGAGCAACTATGATGTGGGTGGTGGGTCATTCTCAGCACTGCAGTCACACTGACATGGTGGTGGTGGTGTTAGTGTGTGTTGGGCTGGTACGAGTGGATCAGATGCAGCAGTGCTGCTGGAGTGTTTAAACCCCTCAATGTCCAGCAACAGTCCACCAACCACAAATACCCAGCCAACAGCGTCCTGTGGGCAGCGTCCTGTGGGCAGCGTCCTGTGGGCACTGATGAAGCACTAGGGGATGACCACAACAGTCTGTAATTATAGAACTGCAAAATGCCCCTGTATGGTCAGAGGAGCTGATCAAATAGATGGTCAGTGTAGAAATAAGGAGATGGTCATAGTTTAGATTCACTGAAGCAGCTTCTGAAGAACATCTGAGGGGAAAAAAAAAAGGGCAGGAACATCAGCTCCGAAGCTCTGAGACTGAATTAGTTTCATGACCGTGAATCTTAATCAGGAGGTCGACCGCAACATCGTTGTTTTCCTTTCTCTCTCTCTCTCTCTCTCTCTCTAAATTTCATAAACTCCATACGTTTATGAGCCTATAAAATGACCAGTGATGGACTGCGACCCCACCCTCCTAAGATCAGGCTGATCACAGCGTTTATGCAATATCTAAAGCGAGATAATCTGTTTGACGGTGCTTAAGGAACGTCAAATGTTTATCAATACATTGATATCCGAGCTGGAGCTCATAAAGGAGCGAGAGGAAGATGAAAAGCAGATACCCAATCTCATCATGCGCTTATGATGTCTTATCGCCGCCATGCACTTTGCCACTGTCCAGCGTTTCGCCCTGAAATCTTTCTCTCCGAGGGAGATTAACAAGGCATTAAAGTGTAATCTTGCGTAATCCCAAACTTGGTGCATAGGAAGGGAAGAAGTGCTTGTAATGATGGTGCCAAGCCATTTGGTGGCCTTGACAACACTGTCAATCAACTTTGGCTAGGATTAGAAATTAGTGCGGAGAACTTGTTAATTCGACTGTGGCGTCGTTAAGAGCTCCACTTCGCCAGGCATTCAGCACGAAGACTCGCAGATCTAGACAGCTTAGAGGAAAACAAAAGACCCCCGTCAGATCAAGGATAGCCCCGGAAAAGGAGCTCCTATTTTGACGGCGTTTTGATCACTGTTTTAAAGCATGGACGCCCGACTGCTTTTATCATTTCAGATGTTCCACTCGCACGGACTGGCAGAGATTTTTATTTCCCTGCTATTTCACGGATTAGGCTGATAGCGTTTCTCGTTCAGGCCTCATAAGCTCTGAGGCGCAACATTAGGCTTGATGAGTTTGGCGTTTTTGCAAATTATATGTCAAGAGCAAACTGGAATTGGAAATGGTCAAAGGGCAGCAACATCAGAAGGAGGGGGGCTAGAACCTAAAATGTGCTAGAGATCATAACTGTGAATGTGATCTGGAACTCAAGTACCTCCTGTATTTCGTGCACTCCCAGATGTTCTCCTCATCTTCAGGCATAAGACCTCCAGCCCAGTTGTTTTGCTCCAACCCAACTCGTTCAGCCAGACTGGATGAATCTGGGGTTGTGAACCAATGACCCGTATTCGGGTATCGCTTTCAAGGCATCATCGAACCCAACCTGTTTTCCCACACGCCGCCGGTAACCCTAGAACATCAGAGAACAGCACACTCTTCCTACAGGAAGGCATCTCCTACCGCTGAAATAACACACCAGCGGGTAACGTGGTCGACGCCCACAATTACATGGATCATTGAACTCGTCGTTTCAAAAGACACCGCTTGTTTTGGATGAGAAGGGCCTTCAAATACAATTTCTGACTCTCGTTCGATTTGTCCTCACAGCTGGCAGAATGAAAGGGTCTAATAAACACAAATCCAGATTGTTCCAGAACATTAGGACCGCCTATCATGTCCAAGGGACTGTCAGCTGGCATAAACTGCTCCAGGTGCATCCTGGAAAGAGGTTCACAAGTGGAAATAACAATGACTGGGTTAGAAATCTGAACCTGGTGGAATCCAGGAACAAAGGACCTTCTCTTGACATCGCAGAGATATCCTCTCACCCGAAACAATGCAACATACAAACGTTCAAGTTTCCAGCGGTCAGGGCTGAAGTATTGGTTTGACCAGATGAGAGAAACGAAGTTGGTGTTGAAGGTATGTTTGAAGGCTGCCTGCACAGGACTTCATAACACATGTAAGCTTTGAAAAAGGTACTTATGGACTAATACATGTTTATGTCAGGCATGTATGATGCTGTGTTTTGGGGGGACAGTGATAGGACTAGGACTGAATGGGACTGTCATAATGAAACTAGTAGGGCAGTAAGTAGGGGTGGTAAATATGATGATATTTGATCAGAATCATGATAAATTTTGTTAACGTAATACAAAATTGGACTGGAGAGACACTGACCAGCTGCACGTTTGATTACAGAGGTGTTTAATGAAATATTTTTGTCTGTATATTTGAGTGTTTGCCTTCATATCAAAACACTCATAAATAATGTGTATAATAATATCCTTAAAATCACGATGCACTATTTTGTAGTTTTGTAGCATTTTCCATTTTAGTTATCAACTCTAGAATTAAATTAGCAGTGAAGACATCACGGTTTTGAATAAATGAAATAACAGAACAGTTGAACTGTCCTCTCCTACAGACGCAACCATTTCCTGGGGGGACGTTACTTTAGGTGAAAAGTGCACCACTTCACAAGTGCACTCGTGCCTGAGGTATGGGCTCTTGTGATAGAGTGATAAAGATGAATATCAGTGATAGGAAGCATATTGCCCAGGCGGATGTGGCACCTCAGAGGTTGTCACAGTATCTGAGGATCTTCAGTGAGGCACTGTCAACTCAACCGTCTCACTCGTACACCGCCTCTCGGCCACGCGTCCACATCGAGGGGATCTTCTCTGCATCTGGTCCAGGCTCCTCTGCCTGATGGGAGCGCTAAATTGTGCAGCCTGGTGAGGGTACTTTAAAGAATTGAGTTAATGAAATGACGAGTTGTCTTCAGTAATTACGAGATGGTTTTCAGGTTGTCATCGGTTGTACCAGTCGTATAAGGCCTCAACGGCGAGTGCCAAGTCGGTGAAATCAAACCCCTCTAAGATAACACACCGAGGGCCAGATGTGCGGTAACAACACACAGCAACAACATGCTCTCACAGTGTGGCTGAAATTAACGTTCATGTTAGTAACACTGTGGATAATCAGGCATATAGGTCTGCTTAATAACTGCGCGACATACTGTATGTGGAGCAGAAAGAGGGGACGTTGTCAACCAAATCCTGGGATATGGAGATAGAAATGTTAATGAATGTTAAATAAAAGATTTCCAGGGCAGGGCAGAGCATTATTAGAGGTGAAGTCCCTCTGTTCCTTGTTCCGTTTCTCAAAATAATGGCTAAATTTTTGAACACGCATGACGATAGTAATTGGAAATAATGACTTCCTCAAAAATGTTGACTTTGTGTCTTGAAATAATACTTTACGATGCTGAAATATTGACTGAATGGAAAACACTGAATGTTGAGATAATGGCGTTCAGTTTCAGTCAAGAATTATTTTTGAATAAGTTAAAATTGCATTAAATTTCCAGTATAAGTCTAGAAATTATATCAAAATGTAGTTGTAAGGTTGTGGTGTTGAGAAAACAAACATTTCAAGTTACAAAGTCAAATTCAAACTTAAGACCAGCTTGTTACAAGATACGAAAAATTCCAGGAAGATAAGTCATTATTTCTGGATAACAAGTTGGAAACTCATGAAAATAAGTCATTATTTTTAGATACCAAATCAGTTTGAAATGATTCGAAACAAGTAAAGTCAGATTCACGTTCTATTTTTGAGACATTCATACAAATTTGGAGAAAACTGATTGCAAATCCATAAATCAAACGTTCAAAGAGCCAGACCAACATTCCAAGAATTCCTTATTTCAACTCAATGGGTCACTATGTGTAGATTTTATGCTACGATTTGGAGAAAAGTCATATTTCACCACGGATGAGATTAGATTAGATAGAAATTTATTGATCCCTTGTGAAGGTTCCAGCAGCAGCATCAATACAGTACAGCAAAGAGTAGACAGTGAAGATAATAATTTAATAAAAAAAATATTATTGAGACTAAAATTATTAGTGAAAAAGAAAAACCTTCTTCACTATAAAAAGTCATTGATAAACGGCTAAACATTTAAGAAAATACGTCAAAAACTCAAAATGTAAATATTTAAAAGATTTTTTTTCTTATTATTTATATTTTATTTGATCATAATAGTTTATAAAATAGAATTAGTCAGTAGAAAAATTCAAGACAAACTCCTGAAATACTGTAATAATTACAATTACCATCAATATTTGATTTGGAACACTACTAGAAATCTTTTCCACACATTTCTTTTTTTATTCTTGTGTGGAATTTTCTTTCCAGTCATATTTTGGGAAACGTATTGTCCGTGTAGCTGCTGCATGAGTAGATGTAGGTTCACATGTTAGTTTTAAAACCCACAGACTATTCCAGGCAGAGTGTCTGTGCCTCAAACCTGCCTCAATAGGCCTGATACATCTGGGCCCAAGATGTTTGTCAACAAAATGCAATTTATCAAAGTAGTTTAATAGTATGGATTATTTACAGCCATTTTAACAATGAAACCACAGCAACTTCACAGGCCTATAAAGCAGTTTACGCGACATGCGAGTGAATTAGCTGACCCAGAGCAAACCAGGCAGTTCTTCACAGCTATGGCTGGATTGTGAAACGCCGCTCTGCAGAAAGGCGTTTTTCTTGTTGCCTGTGTGGTCTGGAAGAGGTGGTCCATTATTTGTTCTGAGCTTGCTGAATCAGAACTATACAATCTGGCCTGCTCTCGTTTCATAAGGCTGAATGGCCGAACGAAAGTATTTGCGGTTCCGGAACTTGATGGACAAAGCTGCTTAGACAGTATTGGGTAATAATTGTAGATTTGAACGGGAGAAGAATATACTGCACATGCGATGAAAATCATAGGATGAACAGAAGGATTTGAGACTCCAACAACAGATTACAACAGAGATTACGACTATGAAATGACAGCTGTGCATTAAACCCCACAAGGGTCTACAGTTAATCTGGACAGATCTTGAACTTGATGGTCACTTTATGCACTGTTTTCTTTTATCTATGAGTTTTTGATATTACTGGCATTTACAATGAATGTGTGGCCCGACAGTCAGCATTAATCTGATGAAAAAAAATAAATTATATAAATAAATATATAAATATACCCTTTGGAGAAGAGTTCATCCAGTCTATGGAGCCTTAATGCAGCCACATGCTGAAATAACATGCTTACAATGTTGTGTTTTATGCATTAGATCATCTAATATTCTGCTTCGTTCATTAGATTAGATTAGATCAGATCAGATCATCTGAGAGCACGTTCCATTTACACCTGATGCTTCAGATTTTTTATAGGATTTGCAACTTTCAAAGAGAGAAATGCTCCAAACTGACTTTGAAAAAAAAAAAAAAAACAACAAAAAACAACTTTTAAAAACCTGATTGATATCAGTCACATCAGGAAAATCAATCGTTGAGAAAAAACTGAGAAAAAAAAAAAAAAAAAAGTTCAAAAAGTTAGTCTCGTACAAAACACTGGTCAGATTTATTTATTTATTTATTTATTTATTTATTTGTTTATTTGTTTGTTTGTTTATTTGTTTATTTATTTATTTGTTTGTTTGTTTGTTTGTCTGTCTGTTTGTTTGTTTGTTTGTTTATTTGATCAGGATGGCTTATAGCTCATGAAAATAGGACATCCAGAATCACACGTTATTAAAACATTTAAATTCAGGTTTGACTTGAATTTCAAATCAGTTCCAAAATTAAAGCAAACATCTTAAAAACCTTGAAATATATCACTTATAATGTACGGAACATAAAATATATCTTTATTATTTCATGATCATATTGAAACACATTTACACACAATGTCTCCAAAAGCCTCCCGATAGTATCGAATGCACTCACGTTCGTACACTTTAAAGTCACGGCACGAGGGTTTTGTCTCTGCACGAACTGAACCACAGCCGAAGCGCTTCTCCTTCATCTTGTTTGTGGTCCGATGACATTAGGACTTTACTCTGCAATGTGAAACATTATGCAATGCACTCGCAATCGTCTTCAACAAGAGAAGAACAGAGCAAAACAACACTCACTTATGGTGCTTCTCTCCTGTTTCCCCTGTTTCTGGGTTTTGTTTCTTTTTTTTTTTTTGTTGGAGCAGGCGAAAGCCTTCTGAGCCGGAGCCATCCCCAGATTTGTGGAAAATTGGAGATAATTAACCCCACACTCTAAAGTGCTTCAAAGTTGAGCTGTGTCTTTATGTTGCTCTCAAATGAATGTTTAATTTAGCAGAAAAACACAAATGCTATGTTACAAATGGCATTCTGTTCTTTGTACTGCTTTGCATAATTAAACATTAATGAACAGTCCAAATGTGAGCCGGGATATTCAAATTACTCCTCATTAAACAGAGGCAGAAAAAAAGCAATGCACTTTAATGTTATACTGCTTTTCATTTCATTACTCAAAGACGCAGGACTTTGCAATAGTTACAGTTTCGCTTTGCAGCCGTGTTACTGCAGCACCTTCCTACGAGGGCTGCGGGAGGAACACCGCGGAACGGAAATGGATGGTTGTCAAACCATGTAAAGTTGCTGGGGGGGGGAAATCAAACGTACAAACAATCCCACCAATTTTGTACAATTTAAAAACCAATCAATCAATTAATGCCGAAAATGATCATTCCCCCATAATGAAAATGGGATTTCCGGAATCCCGAATACATTGTTCTGTCCATTAATTTTTAATAGAGAGTACAAAGACATGAGAGGTAAAGACAGAATAATTGCATCGGTAAATGAGCAAAGACAAAGGGACACAACAGCAGTAATATTTGACAGTGTTTTAACATAGTTCATAGTATCAGTCCAGAAACATATTGTTGCGTGAATACGTGAGCTTCCCTATTTACTTATTTATTGTATTTTATGTAATAAAGCAATATTTGAATGAACCGAGATCCGCACTTTACATGCCGTTTTCTAGGCTTCATATCTCAGGATCAGAGTCACCTACAGACATGATACACACATCAGACTATCTATCTCTCCATCCTGAAACATAATCGTGTGATGAAATATCAATGAACAAAAACGGTCCAACTTAAGAGGAACGTTTTTACTACTGTGGAGCCAAGGGAAGGTAACGGAGGGTAAATATTATGTTCCTTTAATAAACAGCCGAGCAGAAAGTTTCAATTGGTTATAATTTCATAAACTCTCAGAATAAGACACTGGACGGGTTCTCGTTTTGCCTCCTAAACAGCCTAAATTCATAATGGTACAGATTTGTGAGCTTTCAGACATAACGCCACCATTGTAACAAGTGAGTTGGTGAAATGTCCAAACCTGCTGTTGGACCAGTTAAAGCACTGGGAGACCAGCTCCACATTAATGCCTATCAATTTAGAATGAATGTCATAAAAACTCCTGTAGGTGTTATGTGTGTCCCAATACTTTTGCCCACATAGTGTATTTATTTATTTATTTTTATTTGAATACAATGCACACTCCAACTCTGTGTCTGAACAAGTCCATAGTTGCCCAAACTATTACACTCATGTCCACGGACAGCCTCTAGGAAAGACAAAGCTTGCGAACAAACATGCTCGCTCAGATGTTCTACATCCGAGAACAGAGGGATCGCAAACCCATTCTGACAGGTTTTGTGCCTCAAACCATTCCCCGTATATCCTCGCTGCCCCCAAAGAGACTGCTCCACTCCCCCTGCCATCCCCTCTCAAAGTCAGAGGAGCCTCTCTCTCTCTAACGGGCGAAAAACTTTGGACGCCGATGTAGAGTGACTAGGAAGAAGAAGGAAGCGAGCTTGTCCTGTGATACCATCTGGTATTTTTAGACCCTGGCCATGTTCAAAAAATTCTGACCAAAAAAAAAGAAAAGTGCCACGTTAAATAGCTAATATCAGAAATTTCCAAGGGTACTTGACAACACTGACCTTAGCAGCGGTGCTCGGGAGAGGCTGCACTTATGCCGGGTGACGGTGCCATGTGCGGTTACGCCTCTCTGGGCAAACAAGTGCAGCGTTTAGTCAGGTATCATGCCTGCTTTGATTTCATCCTGCAGAGAACGTTCTTTTCTTTCATGCGCTTGATTTACTTCATGAGTCTCCTTTTGTCTTATTTACTATGATGTCATGGCACAGACAGTGATATGTTCCCAATGCACCAAGGTTTATACTGTATTTATTAGGCTCGTCACTAGAACACATTCTAGATGATATATTGTCCCAGAAATAGTTGCAATAAATGATATTATTATATTATTTTCATTTACATTATTATTTTATGCCACTGATAATGACATCATAGTATAATGCATTATAGATTACGTAACTTGGCTACTTCTTTTGATATTCATAGCCACTAATTACAGCATGTGCGATAGGGACAAAATATTGGGACGTCTTCGCATTCATTCTGAAACCAATGGTGTTAAAAAGAGTTTACTGAACTGAAGCGTGGGCTGCATACAGACCCGTAGGGCTGGAAACCTCGATATGGTGTTAAATATATAAATAAATACTATTAAAATATATTGTATGAACCAAAATATTTTGTTTAGAATGAAAAATAGACAAAATCCGTGAGAGACATAGAGACATACAGTGTCATGTCTGCCCTGTCAGTCCAGTTTATCTCGTTCTTCCTGTCTTGATGTTGTTTCCACCATGTGCTCCTAAGCATGAGTTGTTTGTTTTTGTCCTTGTCTCCTCCTTTGCTCCACCCATTCTCATCTGTGTCTGATTTGTAACCCTACCCCCTCATTATCATGTCCCAGGTGTTGTCTATGTCATGATGTATTTAAGACCCTTTGTCTCAGTCTGTCTTTGTCAGTCCTTTGTTACCTACCATGTTTGTTACCTCAGTTAGTGTTATGTTTCTGTCAGTTTGTTCCTGGTATGTTTCGTTTCCTGTTTGTTAGTATAGGTCCCTTTTGTTTTGTTTGTACTTGGTTCCCCACTTTGTAAGTGCTTTGTTTTTCTTTATTTATATTAAATTTCTACCCTTGCATCTGCCGCCACACCCTCGTTCCTTGTTCTGTCTGCTCACCCCTGACACACAGAGAGAGGGAGCACTTCTGTGCTGTAGTGCTGTTTGTTAGTTCTGTGGTGTTCTTATTCTCACTGTACTGGGCTGAGTGATGTTCCCAGTGTGTCGGGTTCATGGTGTTTACTCTATCTTCCCAAGAGGCTTATTAGTCATAAACATTTTACAGCAGATTTGGCAGATATGGTAAAAAAACATATTTTCAGGCAGGGCTCTGCAGCCACTCACGAGGTCAGACTCAGCACACACACGACAGCCGAGAACGCTTGTGCAACATACTGTAGATGTTACGAAGCAAAAGGAGTTTCCACACTATTGTTCAAATCTATGATTCGCACGCATGCTGATCCATACCTGTCAACATCATTGATTCAGTGGTCATTGCGTGCATGTCCTGCTCATACACACAACGGGTAATATCGAGGTCAGCATACATCATCAAGGTCACGTCCGTATATTGTATGATAACATAATCTCGTCATGTGACAGACCAAGCACATGCATATTACTGTCAGGTCCAATGTGAATGCCTTCGGAATCATCCACTACAGGGGCACTGAGTAGTTTCACGAGCTCCAGGATACACTTGTATCTATGTTTTATCTGCCCACAGATAACAACAAGGACTGGAGACGAGTTCCTTCTGCAATCAGACGATTACGCCACAATCAGCAAATGGCACGACGCCATCAAAAAGACAGTAGACAGACTGGTGAGTTGCTTCATTGAAGGTACTCTTGGAACTTTCGAGTTCATGCTCTCATTGCTTTGGGTTGCACCTCATAAGACAGGACTTGCCTTCACAGTATACATGCATATGCCAATGAGTCACCATCAGATGAAGCAAATCACAAGTATCTTGCGGTGGTTACACAGGAAATAAATGACCGCCAAATCGTTAGGATCAAGAATGATGGTGAGAGACAGAGCCATGTTCTTCTGCTCAACAGTGGAGAGTACCTACTGATAGAGGTCTGAGAAAGAGCAGAAAATGATTTGGGAACAGAGTATTGGGCACTAAAGGTTCATTGGGGGCAGCCGGGCCTAGTGGTAAGGAAACCAGTTTGATTCCCTGAACTGGTAGGACGTGCCCTTGAGCAAGGTTCTTTGACACCATGCATAGGGATGCCACTCGAATTCACTTGATGTACTGTGTCTCCACTAGTTTCACTGTGGGCCTCTAGCCTGGATACAAGATGAGATACGGTTGATCATGGAGGTGTACAGGTTCCATATGGCATCCTGCAGCACATCTACCCACAGATGTTGCAGCTGGGTCTGTAAATCCTGCACACTTGTAGGTTGCTGAAGCTGGTGTCCAGGCTGGTCCAGTAAATGCTTGATTGGCAACAAATCTGGAACCCAGCATGAAGTTTTGCAATCTGGCAGAGACATTCCTGGGTGAACAACTGTCATATACTGTACAATGGCTCCCCAGATCATCACAGCAGCAGTTGGGGAAGAGTGCTCACTACGAGGCCTCCGTACTCAAACCTCACAGTTGTCATTGTCTCAAACATAACCTGGATTTTTCACTAAAGATAACGTGGTTCCAGTCCTGTTCACCATGTTTGCAGGTCCTCGTGTAATCCTGGCTCCTAACACCTCCTAACAGCTTGATCGAAACAGTCTAGGAGGCGAGCAAAGCACTGACCACCCTGCTTCTTTCAGTCCAATGAGGCTGTCCCTCTCAAAGTTTGTCAAGAATCAATTTTAATGTCTAATATCTACCTGAGACAGAACTGTGTGTCACTCCAACAGGTCTATCCTGTGCACATTAAAATTTTCCACTTGTTGTTTATCAAATATTCAAAAACATTAAAATGCCAAAGCTTCAGGAGGGCACCACGTGTAGATAATGTCTTTCTAGTGTTGAACTTTTCACTACTTTTGCTGCAGTTTCTTAATGAGATTAGGATCTGTGTGGGGGCATCTCTGAAAGGATTCCACCTCCACACTTTAACTCAAAAGGTTATCAACACCAGCTTAAGCCTTCCTCGATAACAGACATAAACCTTAAGCAGTCTTATGACAACAGGCACTTCTTGGAAGTTCTAGGTTTATGGCTTGTGTAGGTGCCAATTTGCCTAATCAATGATGCCCCACAGTCAAGTGTTATCTTCTTAAAAGTCTGTGAATGGAATGCATGTTCATTCTGTAGTGAAACCATGCCCCCACACAGATTCGAATCTCAGCAAGAAAGTCTAGCAACATTGGTCTCCAAGTTCAGCATTAAAAAAATGTCCTCCAATAGCCCCAAGAGGCTGGGTGAGGGGTTGAACTGCACCTGATGATTCATTTCTCACTGAATATGCTTTCTCCTCACAGTCTAGTGGAGACAGAAGGCCTGGCGGAGGGAAAGCCACCTTAGTGAGGTCCAACAGTACGGAGTGCCTGCCCAGACGAGCCAGTGAAACACCGAAAGCTAAAGCCAAAGAGTCAAAGTCTGAGAACAGACGTTCTCTAAGTGAGTGATGTCCATGACACAGGAAGTATACAAATTGCAAAACAATTGAGATTTTGTCTGCAGTGAAATTCAGCAGACAGCGATCTTCTGGTCTGGTTTCAGAGGACATTAACCACTAGATGTTCTAAACAGACAAAGTTCTGTATACTTGTTTAAACTTCAAACTTTCCTTGGGTTGTCCACTAATAATGGACACTAGGAGTCATTAATCACAAACGGCTGCTACATGATCTGAAATCTATCTTCAATTTTCACAATAAAACCTGGAGCAAATGAAATGAAGCTAGATCGGGTTTTAAAGGTGACCTCTGAACAACTTGGCTTCCTTCCTTTCCCATGGCCTGTGCAGTGTTCAAGTTGAACTACAGTGCCTCGGACAGTGCCGATAAGAATGGTGTGAAGAACAGGCTGAAGAAGTTCATCTCCAGACGGCCCTCCATGAAAACACTACAGGAGAAAGGCCTTATTAAAGGTAATGCTCTACATGACCAAGGACAATGTCGACTGTAAATGCTTAGTAAAAGCAACTCCCACAGAGGACTTCACTGTTCACTGCTGAGCAGCACTGAATGAAACATCTGGTAGAAACTAGTTTTGTAGTAGATGCTGGTGTAGCTGGTGTAGTGACAGAGTGACCAGTCATTTCGAGTTTAAGGTTGGCTAGCTAGGGTCCCTGGCCTAATGACTATGTGTCGCATTTTCCAAGTGTGGCAAAATTGACAGGTCTGACTGGTCCAGACCGTACCCCAATGTTGGGGTTCTTGGTCGTAACACCTAGTTCCTCTACTTTCCTTAGTCTGTTGTTTTGAGAAGGGACTTCTATAGAATTTACTCAAATCAACTGTCTTAGAGAAAGAGAGAAATTGAACAACACCCCATAGTGGATGATATTTGGAACGGACGATATTGGGTGCAATATGTGGTTACAAATCTAAAGTGATGACGATTAAGTAAAGTGAATGCAAAATTAGTAGGTGTCCATCCATCTTATCTGAAGATCCGAGAGAGAGAACCACACAAATCCATTTTGAAAGTGCAGAGGTTCCAAGAAATGAATTGGACTGATTGTAGGCATAAGGCCCAAAGGTCCCCAGGTTCTGCTTTGGGTACTCTTTGTTTTATTACCTTCTTATCTGCTCAAAAGATGTTTAAAAGGACTCCTGTGCATGATAAATCATGTCTTCATCACATCCTCAGAATATATGTTTGCCAGCTGGCTGGAATAGATAGTCCAATATTACGTTAAACACTAGCTTCTTGACGACAGTATTCCTCAAGGACAAGTGGAACTAGACTGAAATTTGGATATTAGTTAATTGATTTCTAGGTATTCTCGCAAGAAAAGACTATTACTTTCCAGAACAAATCAATTTCCCAACCCAACAAGCAAGCACACACACCTCTACTTAAGACCGTAACTAATGCACTCACTGCAAGGCTGCGGCACCGCATGGCATTAAAGGGTTTCTGAAGCACAGTCGAAAATTCCTAGATAAATTGGTGATATTTGTCATGTCCTCTGGTGTCTAACAGGACCCTTTAATGTCGTATCTATGGGGGAAATGTGAGATCAAAGAGGACAGCATTGACGGGATAAATAAAAGTACTCTGGGATTAAGAACTAGTGCAGGTGGCCCTCGAACCATAGCGCTGGCAGAGCTCCAAGGCAAGCTTGTTAGCAGAACATCCTTCTCAGTATCACTCTTTTGTTCTTTTCATATCGCAAGCGCACCATTAAGGCCTAATTTATTTTAAAAAGGTCCCTCCCTCTGTACATTTCTGCAGGAAAAAGGGGTGCGAATAAGAATTTGTATGCAAAGGTGGCTCGCTCGCAGTCATTTATGCATTTAGCACAGTCCCCCCACTACCCTCCTCCACCCCTTCCCGAGCGCTCAAACGAGAGCAGGCCATCTTTGATGTTCCATAAGCCTTAGGGAGAGAGCGGCTGGCCCCATATTAGTTCAAACACCAAACGACGAGGAAGTTAATAGACTGTGAGTAACTCCATATTGACAGTCACAGTTTGATAGAACTGTGTCACACGACATACTGCGGCTCCTGACCATCTGATGATTGTTTCCGGAAATTGCTTGAGAGGAGGAACGTCAGAGTGTATATGACGAACACGAGCAAGCTCTTACATTCGAGGACAAACGTCGCATGTTGAGTTGAGCAGCACTGAAAAAAGCTCTTTCCACAGATTGCGTGTTTGGCTGCCACATGCTGACGCTGTGTCAACGTGAAGGGACCACGGTTCCTAGGTTTGTTCAGACGTGTGTGCAGGAAGTGGAAAAACGTGGTATGTCGCACAGTTTTGAAAGTTTTACACAGAAGAGTTTGCTTTTAGATGCCATTCTAACCTGTGCTTTTTGCTCTCTCCCCCTGACGTCTCAGGGCTAGAGGCCGATGGTATATACAGGGTGAGTGGCAACCTGTCCACCATTCAGAAACTACGCTTCCTAGTTGACCAAGGTAACCGTTGACTTGTCTTGCATGTTTAACAAAGATCAATTTACCAATAATACCTTCTGTATCGTATGGTACCTACACTACTCAACTCTACTCACTTTATGGTACCTGGTATGTGGTTCATTTTCCATCATCAAAGCTCTGATCTCTCATAGATACCAAGATCTGCACTTTGTGGGCAGTTTCATGTTGTTTTCTATGCTTCATAAGTCAGGATCAAAGTAACCTACAGACAAACCTAAGCTAAAGCTGTGTTAGCAACACAGCTAAAGTTCAAACTGAATCAGTTTAAATGTCAAAGGAGCTTCCAGTGCATGTTTACTGCTCTGTCCACATGTCCATGCTCAACCTGCACACAGACTCTGACTGGTCATCTTTTTTCCAGCTCAATTATTCACTGATAATTCATCACATGACTCACTACGGTTAGATGGAGTAAGTGTGGAGTTCGGTATGATAGGTGTATCATCAACAGCATTTTAAGTTCCCACAAAGAGCAGGTCTTGGTTTCTAAGCCTTAAAGTCCTTCCCACTCACAGGTCTCACAGCAAAAATGTTCTTTATGAAAACAAAAGTGGTTCTGTTATGGCCTTGCTCAAAGAACCCTTTGTAGTACCTTTAGTTTTAAGAGGACATCTCTCCCTATCTTCACCAATTGTGAAGGTTTGGCTGTCGAGGGTTTGGTTAAACAGTAAATTGCATTGTTGTGTTCTGCACTCAGTATTGCTCAATGACAATCAAACGCAGAGGGAAGAATGTGTCTGAAGTCCCGAGGGGCATATTAACAGTTTGCTGTTGTACTGCAGGAACAAAAAAAAATAACAACAACAAAAAAAGACTGACATAATGATTAGCATTCTCTAATTTCCTCATCAAAAGACTGATGTTTAGATTCTTTCCCCCCCAACCCCTCCTTCTGTTCGCTTCTTTCTTTTCTCTCCCAGAGGAGAAGCTGAACTTGGGCGACAGCCAATGGGAGGACGTCCATGTCATCACTGGAGCCCTAAAGATGTTCTTCCGTGAACTGCCAGAGCCGCTGTTTCCCTTTCGCTTTTTCGACCTTTACGTGGAAGCCATAAGTAAGTAACAACAGGGTATATCCTTGGTGCTTCTAGATGCTCCCATAGGTCGAACCTCTGTAGGACCTGCTCACTGGATGGTGCATCCTTAAAAATAAGGCTGCTACAAACAACTCTTGAATCCATGCCATAGAAGAACCACTTTTGGCTCTATATGGACCTTTCAACCCTAAACCTAATCCTGACCCTAGTCTAAAGAACCCTTATGTAATATAAGGGTTCTTATTTACACCTACATCTCTATGGAAAACATCTTCATGGAACAAAAAGTGATCTTATCTATTACATTCCTCAAAGAACCATGTGCCTTCATTTTTATGAGGTTGGGCAAGACCTTCACCCAATTCTCCAAACCAGTATTAGAACAGGCACACCTTCCAGTTTCCTGGTGCTCACCTTATGCTTCAACCTAAAGACAATGACCAGTGGTCAGGGTCAAAGTCTAAGGGATCGCCTGACACCAGTTCTGGCACTATTTAATAACCAAAGATGTGATTTTGATGGACCTGAGCCAACATCAGCATTACGCTGAAACCTACAAGCTTAGCTTTACCCTTGGGTACCATATATCTCAGACTGACCCACCTTTTATGACCAGTCTGACATGCCTGTCAGCCAAAAGGGGTCGCTCTTTGACAGAGAGGTGGTTTTCCCAAAGCCTGCGCTGCTCCCCTCTTTGGGGAGTGGGGGAATTCCTCGGGCCAGAGGGCATAGCCAAGGCCTGCGGTCCAGACAGAAACTGTCACCAGATCAGCTTTAATGTCACATGGAACCCCCCACTGCCACAGCAGGCCAAATTCTGGGCCCCATATTAGTAGGCCAACTGACGCCATGCTGTTTCTCTTGGGCACTTCACCTCAAAAGATGCCATGTTCTTATTTTACTGGGCCTCACCGACTGCTTGTTTCTGACAAAGGATGTTATTTCAGTGCAGTCTAAGAGGCTGCTGGAGCTGACAGTGTTGTAAACAGTCCATTACTAATATGCAAATGACATCACCCTAACTGGTGGTCAGCTGTTCGTTTAACCATTTGAACCCTGTCTGTAGGCTCGCACGTCAGTTCTGCACTGTATTACTGCCATATTTAATATCAATTTCATAGAACTTATAGAAATAGGACCCTGCGGAACTCCACAGTATGTACACGGTACGGACAAAAGTATTGGGACACATGCTCATTTATTGTAACGTTGAGTGAGGCCTCCCTTTTATTTATTAGGGATTAAACAAGATATGTGTGCATTTGCACACCTGTGTCAGCAATGGGGGCAACTGAATGTATTCGTCAGGAGAGGCGACCACAAACATTTGGACATGTAGTGGACATAGGTCCCTTTATTTGGCATTCGAATACGAATAGGCTGCTCAGAAATCAGATTATGAGCGAATTCTCGACCTAGAGTGAAAAGTAGTGGGACATGACGGACATGTCCCCGGAATTCCCTCGGAAAGAGCGGGATGAAGACGGTAATTTAGTAATAAATATTTACTTGTACCTGCATGTAGGCCGGTGAACTGCACACTGCTGCCATCTCCTTAATGAGCGGAGGGGCTTGATCGCTTACAGATAACGTTTAGTCAACTAATTAATACGGTACGAGGCCCTTCATAGCAGGAGGTATAATTAGCTCAACCTGCAGCACGTTCTGTGTAAATTGAGCTTTACTAACGAGGGCTTTGGGCCAGGGGGAAGTCTGCACAGCAGAGACTCTGCAAAGACAAATATCCTTTCAGGAGATACAATAAACTTACCGTCCATTATGCTGTATGCTTAGGAGACCTGTATGATAATATTGAGGAACGTGATCTTGAAGCTGTTTATACAGCTTTTCAGCTTTTCACAATGACACACTTCCTTCACTGATGCTCGTAACCCATCAAAGCCCCAGCTGCCAGCTAAGGGTCATCTGAATGTGTATAGATGTGATTTTCCACAGCGACACTGGCCAAAGAGAATCATTACAACTGGCTAACTCCTAACCATGACTGCCCTTTAAATGGGTGGCATTAGCTAAAGGTCCTTGGACGCACTCTTTGGACAAGAGCTGGTTCAATTAGGAGCGCTGCCCAACGACACATTGCTACTGGAACAGGTCGCTGCTGCACTCTTCCTCCAACTCGTTACTAATTGTTTTTATAATAGGCTTAACCCTTACGAGTGGCACACAAGCTTTCTTTGCCTTTTAATGCAGTGATCATAGACGTTCCGGACGCTGACTTTTCTGGTCTAACCTTCAGCACCCTGTGCCAATTTTGTGGGATGTTTTTGTAGTTGGATGCATTTCTATTCGCCAGAAAATTAGAAACGTTTGTAGGAGACAGGCACGCGCGACAAATGAAGAAGTGCGTCTTCATCTGAGATGTGAAAATGAACTGAATATAAATATTTGTATGGATTTGACCCTGTAAAATATACCTGTAGCTATTTTTTTTATATATGAAGTAAAAAAATCATTTTATTTCTCTGTTGGAAATTGATGATTCAGTGTTTTTGAGCTGAACGTGCTAAAAAAATCATTTTTGATCATTATTTGATCTGAATTAATATACATTAGACGTTATGAACACATTAAATGCTTCATAAGGCATTATAAACACATCCAGTCTTATGAACACATAATTAATGCTTCATAAGGCATTATAAACACATCCAGTCTTATGAACACATAATTAATGCTTTATAAGGCATTATAAACACATCCAGTCTTATGAACACATAATTAATGCTTTATAAGGCATTATAAACACATTAGACCATATGAACACATTCAATGCTTTTTAAGACATTATACACATGGTTTAATGCATTATTTCAAACACATGCTGTCATATTTACAGTGTCTTATGATACACTGTTTCTGATAGACATGGGGTTTATAGAACGTGTAATTACATGTTGCGATACGACATTTCCACTTTCTCACCCACAGCTGATGGAAATGTGGAGAAATGTGTTTAAGCATTTAGTCGGGACCACATTGGTGTTTGTAAGTAGAAGGATTTTAGCAGAACGTGAGTCGAATTGCTATGACGATGGCGTCCCTTCATCGAAATAGTCCTCAACGATAGACAGCAAGATGCATTAATGAAACTACTAAAGTACAATGACCTAAATACAGTGCTTAATGCAATTTTAGCACCATCTGATTTCTATATTCCATTGTATATAATCCCCTTTGCCCCCCCCACACACACACACACACATACACACACTTCTAATGGTACGCCACTTGGACTTTCCAAAGTCCTCAGGTAGACAGTTGGCCTAATTTTCCATTCCATCATTCTGTGCACGGTCTGGAGTGCAGAGGATGGCAGGAACCCGCTCTTGGCTCACGACAGCCCAAATCTATTATTCATACTGCCTGGTGTCTGAGCGACATTGTCCCACCACCTGTCTCACACACAAGCGTTTCTTGTTGTTCCCAGCGAATGTGTACACGCTGACAAATTGAAGGTTTTGTTCTTCGAGCTGACACGCAGAGTGTACGTGTGTATCAACTCCCAAGTCCCTCTGGTTCCACGCTAGAACATGGGCGTAGGCTTGAATACAGCCTTGTGACGAATTCACAGAACCATCTCGCCGCTTGTGCTGAAGTTATTAAAGTCGGCTCACTTCCCCTTCTATACTCGACATCTCCGTATACGACGGACGTACGCGCTCGTAACAACTGTTCAGATTTTTTCCGCACTCTGTGCCACAACTTCAACCCTCCGGTCTCCAAATTGATGCCTTCTATGAAAGGCTGCTTAATTTCTCTGGCGTGGCCTCATTGGCATGCAAAGCTAGCGTGCAGAAGGAGTTGCGAGTGCATAGAAAACGCTCTTCCCAGTCTCTATATTTCATCAAGGAGTTTTTCATGTTTAATAAATTACAGCGGCCGAGCCGCTAAGACTTTGTTATTCATAAAGCAAAGCATTCAATTGGGATGCATTTAAAATCTTAATCATAACCTGCAGGACTATTTGCAGTGTGCTAATATTTGCCTTGACGGGGCTTAAGGAAGTCAGCAGACAAAAGCCTGAAGACGAGCTCGGGCTGCGAAGCCAGCTTTATTTCACTAAAGTAGGTCTCAGTTGTTTGTAATTGGATTATACTTGCAGTTGTTTAGAACTGAGCGGGCGTCTACTCAGCACTAGGCTGGATCTTAGGAAGCGACAGGAGCACACCTTGTTAGTGCAACCGGTGATCCAATTCCCATGTGCTAAAAGCATGCACTCCTGAACAAATCGTAGGAGGGGTTGCACCTCTTACGTGGTTCCCACGACCAGGGAGCTGCTTAGTTGTCACTAATGTGTAACGAGCAAGGTGGTTACGATGGAGCTCGCTATGGAGTTCATTTACTGGTAGGCGGTTGCTAGGGTGTTGCTTGGTGACTGCAATATAATTTCAGGAGAATGCGATAGTGTTGGCAAGTAGTTGTTAGGTGGTTGTAGTGGTGTTGCTGGCTGGTTGCCGTGGTATTTCAGATGGTTGCAACGGGGTTGGTAAGTTATCGTATCTTGTGCGGTTGCGATGATGCTGATTAGTGGTTGCTACTGTATCCTGTGTGGTTGCCAAGGCCTCCCAGTTGATTGTAACCGCATCTCAAGTGGCCGATTGGGTGTTACCAGTGTATCTGTATCACTGAGACATAAGGATGCAAGCCATGCATTCCTATAGGATGAACAATCATTAAAAAATCGGTTGCTATGCAGAAATGTGCATCAAAATATATAGTTGCTCGTCGCAGAAAAATCTAAAAGCAATAACACAGACACTACATGCTCGTTCCTAATCTATCTAATACTAATGAAACTCAGACTCACACCTCACAGGGTGGGAGGGAGGGCTACTGTGTACTTTAATGGCTAGCGTGGTGAATCAGCACACACCGATTTAGACACAGGCATTTTTGGTCTGTTATATATTAATGACACTGTCCACACCATCTGTCCAGAATGCGGAACGAAGGACCATCTCCAATATGCTCGCCACCAAAGGCAAAGTAATTAATGGCAGCAATAATGCCAGCAATAATGACTAGATTAAATATTTTACAGGCCGACTGCCATGCAGTTGTCAAAGCCAAAAGAGTGTCATGGGCCTCCGCTGATCGGCGGAAGGTGGAGTCTTGTCTACAATCCAACTTAAGTGAAATTATGTCCAGAATAAGGTTGAGAAAATGACAAGGAAGACCTGGACTGCATGGTTTCTAATCCCTCGCGCAGTCACAGCCCTTTACAATTCATGCGAAATCAAATGTAGCGGGGTTGTTATTATGGGATGCATTAGAAATAGAGCGGCGAAATGAATAAAAGTAATAATCACTGCAATCAACAACCAACTTTGTTTGCAGTGTTTTGAATATCTTGAAAACATTCACATGGTTCGAAAAGAAACTAAACCGCAAGAGCCCATTTTAAACAGATAGCATATATCCACCTCTATAGCAGCTTAGCCCCGCCCATTTACACAGGGTTAAAGGAGTGACACAAAGTCTTAGCCCTCAGCAGGGCTTTTGAATGAGGTCATACGCAAATCTGTTGTGATAATCTATTGTGATGTCATGAAAATGATATATTTAAGTTAGAAGGGCTCTTCCCGTTCACACTGAAGTGTGATACAAAGTTTCCACCCTGAAATATGAACCAATCAAAACAGAGACGGCCAGAATACACATCATATGCATGTATCAATAAACTTTTGTAATGTTATAAAGAAAACCAGGTATTTGCACAGAGCTCTCTATTCAGCAGCCCAGACAACCGCACAGGATACAAGAGCAACACCATAGCAACCACCTGGGATATTAGTTTAGCCCTGCCCATTTACAGTGAAGATAAGAATTTATCAACGGACATTTGTTTATGTCAGATAGCAAAAGCACCTGTTGGAAAATGGGCACGAAAAAATTCATATTTGACTATTTTTATTCAAAAATAGTCATAAGTGGAGAAAAATGAACCACAAAGAATGAAGAATGATGACCATTTAAAAGACTAGAACAATTTAAACACCCTTAAAGAGACATGCCCTGCTTCAGATCTGTGCCCAGCTTTATTTTCATCAGGTTCAAAATCACAATAAAACACAGCACAGTCAGGTTTAATGGAGTCACTATGACAGCCCCAATTTGCAGATGAAGACTACAAAACCCAACCGGATTGCAGCCGCCACCTATAGCAGCGGGTCAGGGCCGCTCTCTCTGCCCTAGAACATGTTCCCTGTCTGCGCTCAATTGGCAAACCTGGCATCTGACAGGGGCATCTGCTCGCCACGGCCGTGCCAGCACGGTGAATACACGCAGACATCTGCTCCATTAGTGCCCAGGGGGCATCCTGGGCAGTACAGTAGACCAGGGCTATGATCACTGCCAGCTCCTTTCCGTGGCACAAGCAATGAATAGCATGAACGAATGTCGTTAGTGCGGCCCTCCCCTCAGCTGTGTCAGTCTAGAAGTGCGGGCAAAGTTTCTAAGTGTTTAGTAGAAGTAGAAGTTCATTCCTGACGTTGCTGAGAATCTGTTCTTCCTGTATAGAAATAGTAAGTGTGTGAAACAGGGTTAGATGGTATAGACAAAATTCTATAATTTTATAATTCTATCTACAAGATTCTATAATAATCATAATTTTATTCATATATTGATTTACATTGGCAAAATAAAAAGTGACACAAAAGTGACACAAAAGTGACACAATTACTTACTGTTCTTATATCTATTAGTTCACATCCAAATGTGGTGTAACTGTAGTCTTTGGTATAACCCTAGGTTATTTTTGTGGGATATTTTCATAGTTTTACACACTTTAAATCACCAAAAACGTTGAAAAGTATTTATAGGAAATCCTAGGCTACTCAAATTTGTCTCCAGAATTTGATGATTTAATCAAGCATTTACTTGCACCTCAGAATTTTTGTGTTCTTTGACCTACAAGAACTTTTAAGGTTTTATTTTTATTATTTATGTATGTATTAGTATTATCCTTTCTCGTGACTTTTATTTTGAAAAAGCTGTGTGAGCAAAAAAAAAGGGAGCAAACAACCCCTCCCTTCTTATTTTTGTCTGAAACCTAAAATTTGGGTCACTGGCATCATCAGCCCCGCCCCCTCTCTCTGATCAGCCAGAGTCTGTGTGCAGGTTGATCATCAGCCCCGCCCCCTCTCTCTGATCAGTCAGAGTCTGTATGCAGGTTGATCATCAGCCCCGCCCCCTCTCTCTGATCAGACAGAGTCTGTATGCAGGTTGATCATCAGCCCCGCTCCCTCTCTCTGATCAGTCAGAGTCTGTATGCAGGTTGATCATGTTCACGTGGACAGAGCAGTAAACATGCACTGGAAGCTCCTTTGGCAATTAAACTGGGATTTAATTCAGTTGGAAACAGGTTATAAATGTTTATCATGTCTATAGGTTCTGTGATGGTTCTCTTATCACAGGGCTCTATGGCAGTTCTGTAAGCTGATACCACAGACATAAAAGGTAAAAGGCCACAGGCCAAAGCACACAGAGGATGTGTTTATGGAGAGCAAACATCAAGATATAATATCAAAACACTGCAATTAGAGAGGGTCGGTCCTGCTGAGCGTTATGAAATCTGTACCATGTCTGTAAGTTAAGCTGCTTCCTAGTTATGCAGCCCGGAAGCCTTGAAGAAGTGCAGTGCTGCGGTGTTTAAAGACCTGCTGGATTTATTCTGTCCCGTTACTCACCTGTACGTTTGGATTATAGAAGATACTGACTCCTTATAACGTCACAATCAGGACCAGACATCTTAAACTGCGATCGGTCACAAGAAAAGGACTGCGATTGGTCAGAAGAAAAGGACTGCGATTGGTCAGAAGAAAAGGACTGCGATTGGTCAGGATGTCTTTATGGAGAGTAAACACATATGTAATATCAAAGCAGTGCAGTTAGAGAGGGTCAGTCCTTATGTTATGAAATCATCTATCTATCTATCTATCTATCTATCTATCTATCTATCTATCTATCTATCTATCTATCTATCTATCTATCTATCTATCTATCTATCTATCTACCTATCTACCTATCTATCTATCTATCTATCTCAACAACTGTTTCGGTGGCATGCAGAACTTTGGCCATCCCTGCTCAACATTTCTGTTCTTCTCAATAAGTGAGTAGATGCTGAACTGATCTCCAAAACACATAAAGTTATAGATGGAAGATTATTTTTATGTAAGGTCGGTGTATTTTTTTGTACAAATGTACTACAGTTATGTGATCAGAACCATGGAATCTCAAATGTCACGCTTTCTGACTATGAATCTAAATTTTCCGACCCACAATGAGAGAACAAAAAGGGGTCCTTTGTTGTTAAAAGTATGAAAATTGACCTACTGCAACCCTTTAAAAACACAAATGTACTAATATGGTTATTATTTGGGGATCTGAGCTAAGACATCTTCAAAATAAATTGAGGAATATATCAGTTTTATTGGAAAATACCTCCATTGGAATGAAAAAATTAATATATATATATACTGTATATATGAGATATGAAAAGTGGCCATTTTTAACATATTAATGTGGAAATAAATGTAACAAGAGTATTTTAACCAATGTGTTATAATTCCCAAGTATGCATGCATGAGGACTTAATAAAGTCATATTTGATTTTTTTAACCGATTAATCAAATAAGCTCAAATAAAAGGTTCAAATCATGGATTGTGACTGATTTAATGCCTAATTTAGGTTCATTACTGCAAATATTACATTAACAATTAAGAAATCACATATTTAATGCAACAGCAAACATCTGAAACACTTTTTGCCAGAACATTTCTTGACCTGGTTGCAATTAGCAATGGATAGGCTGGTCCAAAACATCTGCTTAGGGATCACGTATCCCCTGATCGAAGCTTACGTCGGCCTGGTATTAGATCCTAAAGCGCATGTACAGTTACTGGTCCTAACAGTGGGCTTCCAGTGTGAACCTCTCCAAGGTGCAGAAGGAAGGAAAACCACATGACAAATCCAGAGAAGGTCAAAGGGCTGCCATTTGTTGAGTATCACGTGGAGGGTGCACAGGTTGGCCTCTCTCAGGAGTTCTTCGTGAGGTCACTGGCCATCTGACATGCCAGGAGTAGTAGGGTCAAAAGGTGAACGTTTAGGGCTAGTGTTACAAGTGCAATGGCTCTTAAGAGCCATTAACAATCCTCAGAGCCTCAGCGCAGAGATCTATAGCACGTGTCCACCAAAGAAAAAAAAAAAAATTAATATCTGCAACAATAGCTACAGTATTCACTGCTATATAAATATATATTCCTCCCCAAGACAGCTTGCTGAAATGTTAATACCCTCCATTTAAAATGTTGCACAGAAGGAAGGCGATCTGTTATTTCCAAATGAACTTCGGTTGCGCTGGAAACTTTTCCACCAAATTGGGTTCTCAGAGGGGTCAGACAGAGGCTGAAAACAAGGTGAATAATCCCACTTTGTACTTTAAATTCCCACAGAAATGAAGGAACAGAAGCAGAAGATTCAAGCCCTGAAGAAGCTGGTCCACCAACTTCCGAAACCCAACCACAACACCATGAAACTGCTGTTCCACCATCTGCAGAGGTTTGTCAAAGACTTGCATCTCATTTTATCCAACCCGGCTTTAAACTCATCATCCAATGATCATATCCAAATCATCCATATTGCACAAATAGTTGCACCCAGAAGGACGTGTGGGATTGCAGTGTTATTGGGAAGGAAGATGAAGGTGATCAGGATCAATAAATGATAAATGTAGGCTGATATGATCAATAATTATTGATCTACACATACAGAAGTCGTCTCTCAGTACGGCGTCGGGTTTAACGCGACATGCCAGACGTCTCTGCATGGAGTTGTAGAGGTTCCTACTGGTGTCCTGTGATGATCCATCCCATGCAGCTTGAATGTTCTCACTCAGTTCTGCAGATGGTGTGGTAGGGGTGGAGTGCTGATAGAGCGTCCAATAGCATCCCACACATTTTCAATCAGGGACAGGTCTGGTAATGAGACTGACCACGGCGTAGTATCTGTGTCTTCAAGACGAGATCTTGAGACAGCAGCAGTGTGTGGACGAGTGTTATCCTGTAGAAAAGTCCGTTGATTCCTTCTGGGTGTCTAGATTTTTTGATAATGAGTGCATTTTCATCCACACATAGATGTTGCCCTGTTCATCTCTCCATCTCTCCATCAAAGCACCACAAAATAATGGATGTGTGTCGTTGTAGCTGTATGCCTTATGTATCTCACTATATAGGAAGTAAGGAGGTATCTGAGACATATGTGTTGTAACATCACGGGTTCCATAAAGCTCACGACAGTCCACACTGAATATGGAGCTTTCAAAAACCTCCACCTTGGAGAACATGTTGGAAAAGCTCCAATTTCAGTGACCAAAACACAAACCCGAAAACCACAGTCTTCAGAAATGCACGCGTATGTGTGGCTCGGACCCTGATGTCCATTCAAAATGCTGTTAAGCTTAAGTGGTTTAGATTAGAAGATTAGATTTAAGATAATCCACTTGCACATGGAAGGAGAAAGTCAAAATACAATAAGTGAGAAAGCAGAAATTTCCCAAACTGGAGCAACTGCAGAGAAAACGGAACTTCTTACATCTAAGAGCTGGCAGGCCATCAAAACTGCCTTACTACGATACGAGTCGCTGCTGTTCTCAGAACAGCGTATGGATCAGCTCACAATCGTTGAAGGTGTCGAGGATTGCTTGGATGGAAAGCAGAAACGCTCCAAAACGTCCAAGAAGTATCAAGTCCAAGGAAGAACTTGCAGTAATAAAGTGTGTGAGTGGACACATTAAATCGGTTGGGTTCTATGAGGTTCTGCGTAATACGTTATTAATTACACGTTTGAAAAATGAATGGCTTGTTCCGAGTGGCCGTTTTCATGGAAATGCAGTTCATGGAAGGTTCATCAACTTCAGCACAGCCCTGTATCTTCACTCCACTCTCGTTCAGCCTCCTCCACGTTTCGTCATACACCACCAAACGAATCAGTTCAATCGAAAACCACCGGTGCTGTGGCTACCTGGACGCATACGTGGCTGGTCAGTGAACTGTGGTCGATATTTCTGAAGACCTACATTATAATCAGCATGCACAGAACAACCCTGCACCAACTGCAGCGAGAGAGCTTTTTTTTTTTAATGTGACAGTGCTCGAGTCCCTGTCCATGCTAACATAGCTGGCACGGCCAGTAGGCCATATGGCTAGTCTCCATCTCCCAGGAGGGGTGTTCCATCCCACTTTACCCTTCTGCACATTTACCACCCTGCACAGGAGGGCCAGAAGACTCATCTCAGATTGATGAGCCCCCCCCCCCAACCACATCCCCCAATGGAACATGCCCTTTGGCTCTAGTGCTAAAGTCTGTTTGGTCGCGTATGCCAGGTCTCCCCAATCAGACAGCTCCAATCAGATAGAGGCAGCGGCTGAGCGTTTACCTCGACCGTGTATACGGTTAAATATACAGAACACGTGCACCCGCTGCACATGCCTTCATTACTGCCTAAAATCATCATCACTACTGGGGTAAATGACAGCAGAACTCGCAATTCTGGGAGCGGTTAATAGAATTTCATAAAAAAACAGTAACGACAAACCTATGGGTTCAAAATAATGACTTCGAATTGGTTCTAGGTACGGACGTAGAGCTGAAAAACATGTATTTACCAACGAAAGCAACCTTTAACTCTGATGTTTCCAAACTGCCTGCTCATTTCTGCATCTCATCATATTACAGGTTGCATATAATGTGTAAAGCTGTAAAGACACATCTTCATCACACAACCTGACTGAGAAACAGCCGTGATACAGCCGTCCTGCTTGGCTTTAAGGCTTTTTAAAATTGAAAATTGAAATAGCAATTTCAACAAAAGCCCTTTTTAGTCTCTACACAATCTCTAAAGAGGCTCCAAAGTCAACTACCAAGAGAATTGAACAAGGTTGAAGGTCCTGAAATGTCTACCAAGCCAGAAACGCATGGATTCACCGATGAATATGTAACAGAAACCAGACATCGTGTATATGTAACATCACATACATCAGAATAGCTCTACCCAATAACCTTTTTATTTATTTATTTGTTTGTATGTTTGTTTATTCTTACTTATACTTATAAATTAGAAATGCATCAAAAGTGAATCTCAATTCTGATTTGAGCACAAATCAGGTGAGAGAGATACGAGAACACAAGGTGAAGCAAAAGTTCGGCCCAATATCAATAAACTTAGGTTTAAAACCTGACGTAGCTGAGAAAAACAATGCAAAGAGGTGGGGGTGATTGGGTGGGGTAGCCGTGGATCATACTCATGAAAAGAGACAGGGTGAACAGAGTGCTCTGGTGCTGGATTTCCGAGGTCCTTCATTAAGTATTTCAAAAAAGACCCTAAAGAACTGTGTGAACTTCTGGGAAAAGAGCCTAAAAGAGGAAAAAAAAAAAAAAAAAAGGCAAACAGTTGATGAAATGAATTAAAAGAACTTCATTTGACGTCTTCATTTATCATTTATTGGCTATTTTTATTTTGATTATAGCATCTTTCCAATTTCCTCAGTTCTATTATGTAAATTATTTATCCACTTAACACTTAATCATTTATAGTGTCTGTTAAACTGATCACATGTACATCACACTCTGCCTCAGACCCTTGTGTTACGAGCTGCATTGCTTCCAGACACTCTGCCAAGAGTCCAGACTTGATTATTCTGTACAAAAAATGTCTCTTTCAACCAGAGAAGGCAAAGTAAGTTACCTTTAAGGGACAAAATGGGACGTTGGACGGTACATTTCAGTTTTCAGTTTGTAGCTGTACAATGCCTCGCTTTCTGATAGTGTGAGAAAATGGGGATGGGAAACAATCAGATGCTGTTTTATTACATAAAGTGTTCTTTTATTGCTCAGATTAAAAGGTGGAATGGTTTTGTAATGGTTTAGAAATTTGGGGGATTGATCACATCCTTATTGGTCACTTCTTACACATTTAGAACTCCTCTGACCACACAGGAGCACGTTGTGGTTCTATAATTCCAGACTGTAGTTCATCAGTTTCTCTGCAGACTTTATTCTCCTCCTTTCACCCTGATCTTCAATGATCAGGACCCCACAGGACCACCACAGAGCAGCTATTACCTGGGTGGTGGGTCATTCTCAGCCACTCGCTGGTACAAGCAGATCAGACACAGCAGTGCTGCTGGAGTGTTTAATCCCATCAGTGTCACTATTGCACCGAGATCAGTCCACCAACCAGAAACGTCCAGCCGACAGCGTCCTGTGGGCAGCATCATGTGAGCACTGATGAAGGACTAGAGGACGACCAACACAAACTGTGCAGGAACAGATGAGCTTCTGTCTCTGACTTTACATCTACAAGGTGGAGACACTCGGTAGGAGTGTCCGATAGAGTGGACAGTGAGTGGACACAGTGTTTAAACACTTCAGCAGCACTGCTGTGTCTGATCCACTCAAACCACCTCAACACACACTAACACACCACCACCATGTCAGTGTGACTGCAGTGCTGAGAATGACCCACCACCCACATCATAGCTGCTCTGTGGTGGTCCTGTGGGGTCCTGATCATTGAAGATCAGGGTGAAAGGAGGAGAATAAAGTCTGCAGAAAAACAGATGAACTACAGTCTGGAATTACAGAACTACACAGTGCTCCTGTGTGGTCAGAGGAGTTTACGAAAATGTTCATGAAGTACAGAAACCAGAAGGTGGTCCCGGCGTTATGGTTGATTGGTGTACTTACAAAACTGACCCACTGTATTCAATCAGTGGTAAAGGCTGCATTGCAGCGCTCATATCGCAAGAGTGTGGCGTGACTGTCCAAGGTGTGTCCACTCACTAAATTTGTAGCCAAGCTCATTAAGATTCAGCATTGCACGATTGGCATACCAGATACGTCCAGTCATACACGAGCACCCGCAAAAGGCATTAGCATCAATTCTTTGAATGGCGACCTCAGATAATCCACTGAACTTTCATTTCGCTGACTGAGGGGCTGTTAAAGTGGAACTTGCGGTGACACTGAAAATCCCTGCAGTGCCACCAAGTCTGTCCCTTCTCTTTAGCTGCAGTCTACCAGCCTCTCTCTCTCCAACACTGTTAGAGTAAGCGGGGAACCCTCTGCTTTATGGAGCCACGCCCGGACTGACTGATGTGGTCTAGTTTATGCATCACTCTCACTTCTGCTATTCTGTTCTTCTCCTCGGTCATTTTCTCCACGTTCGGATTCTAAGGATAGCTTGCAAGTGAGTAAGCGTAAGGAATGTGCGGTTAATTGAGGGCCGATTGGGATGGACAGTCAGATGGTACTTCATGAATATTCAGAACAGTGCTATTATCAGCATTAAAACGGAAGAATAATCACCCACGTTTTACTCTGGATGACTCGATAATTAGTGGCGAATAAACGAAACATTTCAATAAATCAGCGACACTTTATTTTTGCTTGGAAACTAATAAGCTTCTTGTTTTCATTACACTTACTGGCTTGGTGTGTCGCTACTCCAAGCGCCATCGTCAACACAAATGTAAAATTTGCCTTCACTTGTAAAGTCTTAAATGCTAAACTGCTTTGGCCACAATTGCAAACATTCACAAACAAAAACATCCCGCAAAAGTCTATAAAGTGAACTCTCAAACGTCTTCACTTGGTCTGCTGTTCAGGAATTGGTTTTAAAACAGAAAATGTGATACAAAAGGGAAGCACAGAAAACGTTGTCCAACCAGCTTTTACAAAAGGTACAATCTCAAAACCACCAGACCTGAAAAGACACACCGGAGCTTTCTGAAAGGCACTGTATGGTGACATAAATAACATGGCAGAAGGGACGGCAATCACAGTCCTGGACTGTCTGAGTCCAGCACAGTCTGCTGAATTCCCTGCTCTACCAGACCTGCAGACCTCTACAAAACCTGCTCATTAACCTTTAGAACTCTAGGTCAAATTTCTGGGATGTTTTTGTAATTTGATGTATTTTTAAAAAATTAGAAAAATATAAGATTATAAAAGACGTTACTTTCAGGAGGAGCTTACTCAAATGTGTTTTCAGTTAAGATGTGAAAATAAAGAGGCTTAAATATTTACTTGTGCCTACGTTTATTTTTACATAAGAACTAAAAATGCATTCGATCTTTAAATTGAGTTGAAATTTTTTGATACAGTATTTGTAAAGATTAGATTGACAAGGATGTTTCTAATAATAAGTTCTTCGAAATGCTTGACAGTGGCCCAAATGAAATTTAAAACAACCTAAATGTCCATTATTATTTTTATGTACTCATGCATCAGTATTATCTCTTCTCATGACTTTTATTCTGAAATTTGAACACTGTGTGAACAAAGAAAGAGCGCAAACAGCCTCTCCCTGCTCATTTTCTGGTTGTCTGTGTACAGGTTGAGCATGTTCAAGTGGACAGAGCAGTAAACATGCACTGGAAGCTACTTTGGCCTTTAAACTGGGATTTAATTCAGCTGGAAATGTGTAATTCCTAACTAATTCATCACACAGTGATGGTTATATAGGGAATGTCTCTGTATCATGTCTGTAGCTAACTCTGATTCCGAGTTATGAAGCTTGGCATGTAACTCCCCGCAAAGTGCAGAACTTAGGTTCCAAGTGCTTGAGCAAGAATAGTATAAACCTGTGCAGGAATCTGGCCCTCCATGACTGGGAATACCTGCCCCTGACTTAAAAAATATAAAAATATTTGTTTCATTTGTAAATGTCTAGCAAAATATTGTTAACATAAATGTAAACTTTTTGCCTTGACTTGTAAACTCTTAAATGCTAAATTGGTTTGGCAAACATTCCCAAACAAAACCATCCCGGGAAAGTCTATAAAATGAAGTTTCCAAACTCAAAACATTTGTTCTGCTGTTTTAAACCGTAAATGATAAAAAAAAAAAAATAGAACTAATGTAAGGGTACGAACGAATGTAATAAGTACAGCTGTCCTTCCTTCCTGTCAGCCAGGTTTTCCCGTTTGGAAGCACAATTCCTTTAACGCAACAGGTACACTGAAGCTAACAAAAGACTTGCAGACATGCCTCCCTCATAGGCTACATTTTCGCTTTGGCTCGGGCCGTCGAGGAGTGGCGGAGAGGCTTGTGAAGTCGGAGGCCCTTTGTTGTGGGCGCACGGTATGCCCGTGTGGAACCAATGTTCCCTTTTCCTCTGGCCCGTGGGGCCTGTATTCAATAAAGCAGTTGTGTACTTGCATTGTGATGATGTGGTCAAGGCAACCGGCTTTCTCAAGCCTACATTCGCTCAGCCATGCTATTTACGTCTCTTTTTGTGGGTGTTTTTGTCACCACTACTCATATTTCCCATTTGCCGCAAGTGATTTAAAAGACGGTAGGTTTTGGCTTTTTCGCCGGTAATTCAAGGTTCTCCTCGCTATGGAGTGGAAAAGAAACCTGGAGCGACCTCTGCGGCGAGAGTAAGCTGATCAGGAAAGCCAAAATAAAACTCTCCACTCCTCTCATCTGCGCCTGGTGTGTTTGGGAACGGATTGAGGAAGAACGCCAGCAAACGAGTCGTCGACACGATCGCCACATTTGTTAGAGGAAGCACGTGATAGCGGAATTCTTCGGTTGCTGATCACGGCTTATTCGGGGGGTGAACACGTCATGTGACGGTGTGTTGATGGGATGATTCTGATCTCCAGTCTCCTTTTAAGTACAAATCCACTCTACTTCCCAATATTTGTGGTCAGCTCTTCTACTTTCCATTGCACCCATTGTTGACACAGGTGTGCAAATGCACACACAGCTTGAGGAGCGCTGCCAATAGAGCAGGTAAATAAATATATACCTATTGGCACCATGCCTAAGCCCCCCAGCGTTGAGGTGTGGAGGATTGGAAGTGTGTTTTCTGGAATGATGGTGCTCCATCCAGCACTTTCGGGATGAATTGGGGAGTTGGAGATGAGGTGGACTGGTGACCAACCAGCATCCTGACCTCATGAACTCTTTTTTTGTTGTTGCTAAATGCAATCAAATCCTCAGAGCAGTGCTCCAAAACTGTGATTTCACAAGAAACCATGAAGAAGCAGGTGTCCCAGTACTTTTGTCCATATAGTGTATGTACTGACTAGTGCAGGGTGCTGAGCACACGTTTGTCCAAACTCTTTTTGGAGGAAAAATTGCACATTGAAAGAATATGACTGTGCGTATTTGTAGACGCCGCGGTTCACGTGAAGGCACCATCTGAGGCTTTGTGCACCAGGACTCATCACGTCTCACTCCTCACCCCTCAACTGTTCACATCCACTCTTCAGAACTTAAAGTGCATTGAGACGAAAAACAGCAGTGATGTTTAGATTCAGATGAAGTCAGTTTACTCGGAATTGAGAATTGTCTTTATGGTCAAATAAAATGTATACAGTCTTATGCAAATGTTTGGGCACCCTTGGCCCACATTTCTGTTAAATTGAGAAGTAGTAAACACAGCCTCTGTAGCTAATCAAATCATCAACGCAAATATTTACACTCCCTAAGCTTCGCAAAGGCTCCGATTTGATTCTGACAAGCTTTCAGACCTCACTTAGCAAATCAGGCCTGAGGCATGTCACCAACGGTAAACACATTATACACTCTGTGACTTCTCAAAACCGCTGTCTAAACCTCTGAAAATGAAAGTAACACACTCTCTCGGTGGGTCATCTTCAGTGACGAGTCTGGCTTTTGTCTTGGTGGAGATAACCGGCCAATCCAGTGTGTGGAGGCGCTGTGGTCAGCACCAGGATGAGCGGTTTGATGTATCACACATGCACATCCAGAAGGCCTGCTGTCATGGCGTGGGTGTAATTTCGTATGATGCTAGATCACCTTTGGTCTTCATAAGGAGCATATTGGCAGCCCAACGTGACGTTAACGAGGTCCTCCAGGAGCAGATCTTTTGCAGTATTGGGTATATTTTATAAAAAATAATGTGAACAACCTAAAAAAGACCCGATTTGGTGTGAAAACCGAATTGAATTTGGGCCTGGAATTGAACTGCTTGCTAGGTAACTATAGCCTAT
Organism: Acestrorhynchus altus; assembly: GCA_034509495.1. NCBI lineage: Eukaryota > Metazoa > Chordata > Actinopteri > Characiformes > Acestrorhynchidae > Acestrorhynchus > Acestrorhynchus altus. The sequence goes on along the minus strand of CM067509.1, from coordinate 4,418,276 downwards.
CAAGGGTCATATTTGGGAGAAGGTCTGTTTGGAGAGAGAAGGAAACAGACGTTCTTGAAAACAACACTTTATCAACAGTGAAACATGGAGATGGATCACACTGTCAAACAGTCAAGAGTCCAAAACTGACCCAAGCCCAACAAAATTCTCTCCCAAACTGACCGGAAGTGGCCCAAAGCATTGAACGTAGACTCAGTTATATTGCAACATGTAACATTGATAGCTGATATTAGAAAATAAATAAATAAATAAATAAATAAATAAATAAATAAATAAAAAAGCGGTCAGACCTGTCAACCAGCCAAAAATAACCGTCCTCAGAATAATACCAGTTTAACATAAACAAGGCTCTGAACCCAGACCCGCATGCACAGCACCCTCCGCCGTGACACTGGCTGGTCTTTTCTCAGCCGAGGCCATTTCCTAATAACATGATGAAAATGACACAGTTTAAACCTTGGAGCGATGCCTCCTCTGCGTGCCCCATCCCACCTCAATTTATTATTCCTCCCGTCCTTAAGGACCAACGAGCCTGACCCAATTAGCAGTAGCCTCCTAGGCGCGGGAGGACAGGGCATTGTGCACAATTCCTTCATTTCATGTCATGCCCTGCTCATAAAACGAGTTGCTAATTAATAACCATTGGCTTCTTGAGTCGCGCACGTCGGATAATGTACGGGATATCAATGATTTGTCGGACTCGGCAGAGCATAGCGCAGTCACCTCCGGTCAAGATGGCCAGTGGCTGAGCTGAGCTCTGACTCCGGCACCAGACTTTGTTCTCTGGACTCTCCGTCGACTGACACGGTCTAATGAGGGCGTTCGGCTATAAACACGTATGAATGTCTAACTTTAGACCGTTGCTTCCTGCGGACCAAGAAAAAGAGCATTATTAGCTGTGCTAAAATCCCATGAAATAAACAAGCGAGCCTATACTTCATGCACTAAATGGAATTATTTCAACGGTCATTCGATAGTAATCAAGTAATTAAAGTTTTACAATCACTGTATGACATTAAACAACCTAATCTGATTACGAATCTGTGGTTAGGACCACGATGGCGGCGGTACAGGCCTACAGTAGCCCAATCAAATAATTCCCGAAACAAAGAATATCACAGAATTAGAAGGGAGAAGAAAAGGCTTCATTTTTAACTGTTTCAAAATAAAAAATCACTTCGGAAATGAAATCTTGCTCTCTTTAAGATCATTAGTGAACCATTAGCAATGGCAGCAGAGATCCTTACATCACGGCCTGCTAATTAGGTTAAAATGCTGGTGGCAGGGCGAGTGTCTGGCTGTGATGTACAGGGGAAGCGAAATGGCCGAGGTTAATTACACACATTAAGCGGGGAATTATTGGGAGTGCTGGGTTTGCCCTTTTAGGTTAGGTTGCTCCGTTTAAATGGGTCGTCTGTGGAGCACAAACAAGCGTAGGAACCGGTGGTGGCAACATGTACGTCTATTATTCCTCCCTCTCGAGGTTCACTGGCAACACTGTTGACTGATGTGACCATAAATCAGGAGGGAATATGCACAGTATGCGTACCGAGAGGGTAACGTCCTTATGAGAACAATAACGTAAGAACAATAAAGCAGTGAGAAACTACACGCGATCGACAAACACATGCTAAGCAGCCCCAGTTATGCTTTTAAATCAGTACCTTTCAGAACTTCACCACTGCAAAGAAACATCGTTCAAATGTTAAAGCTCCATCCCACCTCAGAGCTCTTAGTCATGATCCCATTGACAACTTGGCCCGCGGCCCTGCACCACAATCCCTCCCTCCCTTTCCAGGCCTCAACCCATAACACAGCCTGAGGGCTCCATCCTGGCTCCTCCTAAGAGTCCTCCAATACCCCAGTATTGATTGTCTCCCCACCCTGGCCAAACCTCAACTTGCAGAGATCCCGCTAAAAGCCCCCTTAGATGCCTCCCAAAAAGACCAAGCACAAGTCCTCAAGTACACCCTGTCCTCCGGCCATCCCCGACGCCCCTAGGGCAGAGTTTTATGGCAGGATATACAGCACATTAGCAAATGAACGGAGAAACCAATAAGACTGGTGCCTCTACCCATGTAATCCTATTCCACTTTTGTTGGAGCTGACCAATACGTAGGGGAAGTATTACTCTTCATAAAATGCCCTTCATCCCCTTTTGTTTGTTTTCGCAGAGTCTTAACAAAGTCACGGCAAAACCTCATGTCGAGCCAAGGCATCAGCATCGTGTTTGGACCCACTCTCATGTGGCCGGAACTGGACACTGGAAATATGGCCGTCAACATGGTGTACCAGAACCAGATCATAGAGTTCATGCTCCTTGAATGTCTGGAGATCTTTGGACCAGAGGACAAGTCAAGTGCTCAAAAATAACACGGGCACATTCCGAGCGGAGGACTGCACGGAAGGTTTAAGTAAGGAGGAGGCCGAGACCAAACATAGAAGGAACTGGCAGGACCTTCTCTCCAGCTTTAAGCAATCGCATTTCTTGTTAGTGAAATGCAATTTACATTCATCTCTTGTGTATCATTTGCAGCGTGGAAGAAAAAGATCAACTGTGAAAGCCAAACCAGAAATGTTGCTCTTGCAAATGTCCAGTGCATCATATTCTGGACATAAGGACAATAGTGTCATGCTTCCAGATAGAAGTAGGAAATACTGCGATGTGCATGTAAATGTGTTCATACTATAATGTGTGAAATGTCAATAAACAAAAACCTGGAAAAGCAAACTGCAAGCTGTGAGACATCACGTATTTTGATGATAACATTTTTGTTCAGATTCAGAAAGCACTCTATACGGGCAAAAGTATCGGGACATCTACTCGTTCCGTGTTTGTTCTGAAAGCAAGGTTTTTGTTTTTTTCCTGCTTTTCTTTCTTGTCTGATTCTACTGTCCAGGGAAGCCGTCTGGAGTCTACTGGACTTTGAAGAATATGATTTATTTAAGAGGCAAGAGCTGTAGTGAGGTCAGGGTGTTGGATAATCACCACCCCACCTCATCTCCCACTCACCAACTCATCCCAAAAGTATTGAATGGAGCTCCATCATTCCAGACAACAAAATGCTGGGAATTGTATACCCCTCTAGCTCATTGCTGGCATTAGGCATGCTGCCAACAGGTTCAGGTTCTTTATTAGAGTCTTATTCTATTGGCAGTACTTCTCTACAAGAGTAGACAAGCTCTGTGTGTTTTTGCACATCTGTGTTAGCTAGGGCTGCCACAGTAACCACCTTTATGTGGATGATATACTGTCCTAACAATATCAATGTCACTGTAACTGATAATTTTATGATAGGATGATAATATGATCAGCATCATAATGCAATTACACTGTTTTATGATTGTTTAATTATTAGGAATATACAAATATGAAAAGTCTATGTAATTATGGTGGCAGGCCTAGTGTCAGCTATGAGGGGCAGAAGGTGTGTCCACAAATATTTAGACATATAATGGCGAATGCACAGCCAACATATTATCAAAACATGATTTTTTTTTAGCCTTTGTTTTGCAATGCATCCCAGATACCAGATAAATTTGGGCCAAATCTGGGACACTTTTGGGCCAAAAATTCATTTCTATGTGGGATGTTACAACCAATTTCAAAAACCAGCAAAATCCAGAATCTCCAAAACGGCAAATTTAAAGGAGATGGACGAAAAACATTTACACATGATATAAAGAACAACTGTGTTAAAATGTAAACAATGTCAAAAGGTGGGTGGCACCGTGGCACGGTGGATAGCACTGTTGCCTCACAGCAAGATGGACCTGCATGTTCTCCCCGTGTTCGTGTGGGTTTCCTCCGGGTACTCCGGTTTCCCCCACAGTCCAAAGACATGCGGTAGGTGAATTGGTGACTCTAAAGTGGCCCTTAGTGTGTGAATGTGTGTGTGAGCCCTACGATGGATTAGCGCCCTGTCTAGGGTTGTTTCCTGCCCTTGTGCTCAGAGTTGCTGGCTGGACACTGGCTCCCCGTGACCCTATTCAGGAAGAAGCGGTATAGAAAATGGATGGATGGATGGATGGATGGATGGATGGAATGTCAAAAGGTTTGGTGAGATAATGCAGAGTATTGCATACAGCTTTTCTGTTGTTTTACATTGTTTCAGAAAACTTTTTGAATTGTAAAAATGACCATTTTTTATTCGTGTAAAACCCCTGGGTTGAGCTCATCTCCTTTCTTTTTATTGACACTCCTTGACATGCCTTGTTCGGAGCTCACAATGTTTACAATGAGATCAGAACAATTCGAATCCAATCTCTGTTCACAAGTCGACGGTTTCCTAAATCCCTTTCCTAAAGCCTGCCGTGTTGGTTGACCGAGTCAAAAACCACACTGGCTCTTCATCTGGTTACACGCACTTCCTCTGTTGTCAGTGCCCTACATTGCCTGTGCAAAGGCTGCCGTCGCGAACACTAAGCTTCAGAGCTGCCACGGCGAGCTTTTCAGCGGCCGCCATCACATCGGTTTCTAATCAAACTACCAAAGTGCTCTCCAATTCCCTAACAGCAGTGTCTTTTTATTTGCTCTCCGCAGGCCAACGCTGAGACTGTCTGCGTGGAATGTGTTTTTTATTCCGTCCCAGAGATAAGAGAGAGTCTGTAATTACGCGGAGAGCCATCGCTTCTCGCTGCTTTCCCTCTAAATCAGACGCCTCGTGTTTTGGCATGGCAACTAGCAAGGATGAAGGGGTACGGAGGGGAAGGGCTGGAAGGGAGGGGGAAGAGAGAGTGACACAAACCAGATATGTGGGTTTGCGAGGTTCAGAAAAATCCAGGATGGAAATAAAGGGGAGAAATGAGCTGTAGCTTGTAGTGACCGTCTTGGCACCACCACGCTTCTAAGGCAGCCCACTGAAACTCAGATTGTTACATTTCCCTCAACACTAAGGAAACAAGGGCAAAGTTGGGGCTCAGCTGAATGCATTCGGTTCTTGTTGCTGTTAGAAAAGAACTTGAAGAACTTGAGGAACTTGAAGAACCCTCACTCGGAGCTCCATAAATGCCTACTAGTAATCTTCAAGTGCCCTTTCAAGTTCACAGATGTCCAAACGTTCAGATACCCCTTCTAATGAATGTGTTCAGCTACATTAAATTGCTGCCAATAGAATAGGACTCTCTAGAGCAGATACACATGAACCTATTAGTACCATGTCTAATGCCAGGAGTGGCCTAGGGGTACAACGTCCCCCAGCATTGAGCTGTGGAGCAGTGGAACTGTGTTTTCTGGAACGATGACACTCCACCCAGTACTTCTGAGGAGTTGGGGAGTTGTGGGTGAGGTGGGGTGGTGATCATCCCACATCCTGACCTCACTTAGTCGCTTATTGCAGAATGCAATCAAATCCTCATAGCAATGCTGAAAAGCAAAAAAAAAAGTAGAAGGTCTTTCCTGGACAGTAGAGACTCCAACAAAAGCGGGATCAACTCATTTTAAAACAGGTGTCCCAATACTTTTGTCCATATGAGGTATCGGTTCCGTTTTCCTGTTTCCAGATTCTGAACGCTGTCCAAATACTTTGCAGGTGTTTTAACGAGATACACTCGACATAGAATAACATACAGCTTTTCTTCCTTTCTATAAGACATTACGGTGCCCCCACTTTTCCCACATGTCCTTCACAGGACATTCCGTGCTTTTGAGCACTGAGAATATTAGTCTTTGTGATCACTTATGTTATTTTGGCTTACATCCTGACCGTGGATATCATATTCTGCAAGTGCTGACCAAAGGTTTCTCCCCTCCCTTTCCGAAATGTTTGGAATATATGAGGTACTCTTAACTAAGAGCTTTGGGGATCATTTTTTCCCCCTAAAAAAAGTACATAAATTACAAATTACAACTAATTATTTTGTTCTTCCAGCCCTTTTTGGCAGGGATTCGTTCAAATGACTGTTCCTTGGGAAAGTGGAGACACCTGACTGGTCCACCTTTGGCAACTTATTTAAGAGAAAGAAGGATTGAATTTTGATTGGTCTTATGAAACAATGCAAGCTATCCAATGCAATGCACCCAACTCAAAAGGCCTGTTTGTGTGAACAGTTACGTGACGAGAAGAACTGATCTCATCAGGTTGAGGTCTGGGAAGGCAAAACATTTCCCAAGAGAACTGCTAGTATGGTTGCTAGACAGAGAATCAAAACCCACGTTTGACTAGGAAGACTGATTGGACTGTGGAGTGGTCGTGCACTGCGCTGCAAATATGACAGTCCTCACCACAAACTTCAGCACCAGCAGTTTTTAAACTAACATCAGAATCAATCTGATGCACATTGAAAACAAGTCCTATCGATAAATGAAGCTAGAAAAGAACGGCATAGTGTTTTGGAGGAAGAGAAAAAGATTTCTTGAAAAGAACACCTTTCCAACTGTTATGCACAGGGTGGATAGAGTGTGCTTTAGGCTTGTGTTGCAGCCGGTAGATGGATTCAACCAAAGGACAGAAAATCTTTAAAAAAAAAACAAAATAAAAACAAATTAAGAGGATAATGATCCTATGGCAGATGCCCGATTCCCGATTTTCACAGAACTAGAAGCTTTTGGGGCAAAAAAAACAACTGGAAGACTCAAATTCTACTTTGGACCCTTAATTTCTAAACTCAAAGCAATAAAGAAATGTTGTGGAAATCTTCTTCACATTGACAAATTTTAAACAGGGATGTCCCTCATACTTTTGCAGACCGCTGTCCTGTCTACACAGCACTTCTCCTGTGGAATGCGACATGGAAAGAAGTCTGTTCATATTTCAGCGACTCTTACATGTCTTCTTGGCTGGTCAACACCTTTTTTTCCAGGCCAAAAGCAATACTCGTCCAGAGAATGTGCAGCATCGCGGCAACATCCTTTACCATGAGGCTTAAGAAAAGGAATACGTCATAAATTTTGCACACCAGAAAGCAGCATTCAAAGCGGACCAGTTCTGGGTGTCTTCTAAAGCAGCAGGGCTGGTGCGAAAGGCTCCGTTGACGCCATGCGGTCGGTGGGCTGGGAGCGCGGAGCTCAAGATTGAGACTGCGGGCTTCGTGTTTTCCCAGCTCGGGCCAAGACGTTCCACGTCTAATGATTTCATGTAATAACTGGAGACCACTGTGCTTTGGAGAACCCCCACCCTGCACCTCGCTTGCACACAGACACACAGACACACGCACACACACACACACACACACACTTTTGTTTTCCCATCACATCTTGGCAGCTCTTCATGGAAACGAGTGTCTTTGTAGACCCCCAAAAAGAGAGCTAAACGAAAAAGGCCCAAAAAAGTAAATGAAAGCATAACAATACAGTGTCCCTGTGAAGCGCCTGCCATGTTCTAACCACCGGGCCCCATTAAAAGGGAGCCTGCGCTCCAAGAGAACATGGCAGCATATTGATAGCATATGACTGTGTCACACAAGGACAGAGCGGCCCTGCCTCTCTCTCTCTCTCTCTCGCTCTCTCTCTCGCTCTCTCTCTCGCTCTCTCTCTCTCTCTCTCTCTCTCTCTCGCTCCCTCTCTCGCTCCCTCTCTCGCTCCCTCTCCCCGCCTTGTTTTTACATCAGGAACAGTGGCACCACTGAACAAACCAATAACAAACCAAAAACAAGCCTTATGTGGAATATCAGCATCGCACTTGTCTGCACAGCAATTGAAGCTTCAAATGGTAAACAAACAAACAAACAAACAAACAAACCATTTGGTTTCCCACTTGTAAGGCAGCATTCCGAAAGGCTTCATAACACCTACATAAGCCTCGGACTAGTGTCCATCGTCCTGAACTACACACATAACAGCTGCATCCCAAAGCCCAAGCCTAGCTTTTCTTGAAGGACCCTTCATACACCACCTAAAAATGCAGCCTACGTTCGGAGCCAATTAGAGGATGCAACTGATGTATCCTTCCAGCGCCCACAGTTCTCCGTGCATGTACAATGTAAACGGAAACTCACGTTGTAAACGAAATGGTGGGAAACGAGGCCTCCAGATTAAAATATGTTTCACACACTTAAATTCAAGGGCCACAGTTGCAGGAGACTAAACCTTTCTGGTGATGTCACCATGCAGCCTCAATCTACACATATCCTAGATAAAATTCCAACTGAATTCAATCCCAGTTTAAATGCCAAAGGAGCTTCCAGTGCATGTTTACTGCTCTGTCCAAATTACATCATAAGCCCCACCCCCTCTTTTTGATCAGTCAGAGTCTGCATACAGGTTGAGCTGCTCTGATCAGCAAGTGGGGGTGGGGCATCTTATATCACTGCCCCAAACATTGGCTGACAGAGGAAAAGGAGATGGGAGGGGCTGTTTACTCTTTCTTTGATCACGCAGTCTTCAAATTTCAAAATAAAAGTCCGGAGAAGCCATCATTTGTAGGTCGTTATGACATCATAATTGAAAAGGTATGCCCTAAATATTTAGACACAGAATAAGAATGAGAATTACAATGAGATTATATTCCACATCTTTTTGGACCACGTCTACTGATCCATTCATATAAGAACATCCACTCACAGGCCTTCCGTGACCACCGATATAACCCTACGTAAACATCTATCAATGCCCGTCACAGCACTTCAATACCTCCTCATTCGGGATCACGTCTATTGATTTATTCAACAAGAAAATTTCTCACAATGTCAGCAGGCCGTGGTGGTTTCAAATGACGCAAAACCACTGTGTTAACAGAAGAAGGTTTTGATGTGAAAGTGACGGCACAGGACTTTGTGGCCTGGCGTCTGGCGTCGGTCCAAGAGCTGGAGGGTCTGTCAGCGCAGCGCAAGCTCACTTTCACTTAATACGGTGCTGAACGCTTTAACCGTGGCGTGCATTTAACAGGACTACAGGATCCAGAGCCTCGCTGGCCCATCGCACCACACAAGCCTTGGACAAGAACCTGCTGAAGAGAAGAAAGAGGAGCTGAATTTCAGCAAACAAAAAAGTCAGTCATTTCATGCGCAATCTCGCTTCGACAGTCTTATTTTAGAGGAAGCACAACCCCCCCCCAATAACAGCACAAACCGAAGGTATTTTCTATTCTATTATTTTCCATTTCAGGTTCAGAGCAACAGCCGAACAGAAGCAGGCTCGCTGCTGGTGCGTGAAATTAATGCCACTGTTTTGTGTTGATAATCCACTTTAAAATGCCCCCAATCAACACCTTTCTGTCTAACTTGCGGCATCCTTTTTTTCCCCCTCTCTCTCTCTCTAACCCGTAGACGACTTGAAAACTCTGCAGAAAGCGTGGTGGTAGCCGTTTTCTAAATTAGATCCTTAATCCGGTGCCCCACAAAAGGTAAAAGAGGGCACGGCCAAGATAAACACATGTTTAAAAGACTGATTGGTGGATCTCATTAAGGTGGGCTGAAGGATTAGACTGACAAACATTAAGTGGAGTTCGGGGGGGGGCAGTCACTGCTCAACGGCCATTCTTTCAAAAAGTCACTTAGATGATCCAGGAGTTTGTTGCGGTGTTTGGTTGTGAAGGAATTACATTAAGCAAAACAGAATAAGAGAGGAAGAAACAGAGGCTAGGAAATCGAATTAAACCCTGGGTCGAAGGAAATATGTCCGAATACGAGGCTGACGTTATTTGAAGTCCCAGGAAGGTTGGGTTTCCAAACAGAAACACGGTTACCAGGCTCCCGATGTGAAGCTTACAGTCCTGAGGAACCTCCCTTGCACTCTTGAAAGCAAGGGTTCTTCAAAGGGTTCTTTGAGCAATGCAACAGAAGGACCTCTTTTGGTTCCACATATAGGTCTTCGAAGGTCTTTACACAAGCACGTCTCAAGGAACCATCTGAAGCATACACTAAATGCTGTGGAGGAACGAGGTCCCATCCTGGTGAACTCCAACGGACTTCCAAACATCAGTCCTCGGATTGGTGTGGGCCAAGCATTTCTTCCTACCGTGCCACGTCACTGCGTTTGTATATGTGGGAATGTCTCTGTGTGCGGCCTGATCGGCCCAGGCCTCCGACACCGTCAGCGAGAAGCACAGAAACATGAATTAAAAAGGCCAATGAAAATGGGCTTAATGTGCACTGCGTTTTATAGAGGTTGCTATTAAGTTTTTATATGTGGGGTGACATTTTGTGACTGCAAGAAACGGCAACGTTATAAGCTTTATGGCGTCATTAGGTCCTGACCTCAGGTCAGCCCCGGCAGAGCCAGGGGAAAGCTCTGGCAGACTCATCTGGAACACCAGGAGAGAGTTTTCAATGGGTCCAGATAGGTCACAGTACTTAAGGGCCAAAGAAGCCGCCACTTCAGCCTTAATGTGCCCAGGCAAGTCGTGGTGTCAGCTTTCACCAGTCCGAAAACACAATAAATCAAGCCACCACCATTAAAGCCTCAGAGCACAGAGGCCCAGTTACTATCACTACACGAGTGTTTCACTACATGTTCACTGTTAACCGATCACCTGCTGGACTGTGAAACACTGTGGTGGACCATTCATACGTCCTTTGTCTCTTTTGAAGTCCAAGAAAGTGTTACGAACACTGATGGGTTTTGGTCACCGAACCGCACAACAAAATGAAGATACGCTACACCAGTATGACACTGGAATGAGACGTCTGGAAGACAGTAGAGTCTGGTTATGTGACACCATATTTTTAAACCATCTTAAAACATCAAAGTCTAATGATGTTAGAACATTGAGTGAAGGTTACAAGTGTTGACCAGACAACGAGTGGTCTTCATACGTCATAACGGTGGTTATGTTAGTATATTATGCTGAGTGGAGGTATAACATTGAGGAGATGTTGGGCTTTGGTCATCATACTTAATGACAGTGTCAACATTTTACGTTAATATTAGGTTGGATTTTCGTTACCTGATACCACAGTGTTCGGAAAGTTGACACCACACTTTTAAAACAACAGAATAACATCTAATGATGTCAGAAAGGTACACCTGGTAGATGTTAAGGTTTTGACATTGACCTGACTTTGGGTCTGGACACCACAGCTCACGACTAAATGTCAATATTTGATGTTAATATAGCGTGATGTTGGTGTGAAACGTTAGGAAAATGTTGAATTTTGATGATTTGATATCAAAATGAAGTTGAAACCCACAAAACACTGACGTCTAAGAATGTTGAGTGGATGTTAGGTGTAGACATTGATTAGATCCATCCATCCATCCATCCATTTTCTATACCGCTTATTCCTGAATAGGGTCACGGGGAGCCGGTGCCCAGCCAGCAACTCTGAGCGCAAGGGCAGGAAACAACCCTAGACAGGGTGCTAATCCATCGTAGGGGTCACACACACTCACACACTAAGGGCCACTTTAGTGTCACCAATTCACCTACCGCGCATGTCTTTGGACTGTGGGGGAAACCGGAGTATCCGGAGGAAACCCACGCAAACACGGGGAGAACATGCAAACTCCACACAGAAACTTCCCAGGTCACCCCACCCGGGAATCGACGTTGATTAGATGTTGATGACAAATAAGTGTTGATATTCTACATCAATATGAATTCGGTATGAGCTGTTTGGCGGGTGTTGGATTTTGGTTGTATTACATCACAACGTAAAACTAACAAAATATCCAGTTCAGCTGTCATCATCATTCTATGTCCAACTGATTTCGGCGTTAGACGCCATCCTGGCTTTTAACGTAAGTCATCCAGTGTCACTTACCTTCAACCTACCTTCAACCCAATATCATCATCTACTGACGTTGGCCTGGTGGAAAGGTTGCTTTTGTCAATGTGATGCTTCTAAAACACCTTTACAACCATATGTACTGTATGATTATGTGTTTCATAAATGCTGCTCAGAAGCTTGTACGACCTATTCTTGGTGTTTATGTAGCGCGAACTTATAGGGACAGAAAGGGGCATCAGCCAGGCAAGACCACCCCACGTTCTCCACAGTTTATAAAATAACTGTTATAAAATTGAAACAGCGCGTTATTCGGTACGGGTTCGAGAGTGTGCATGAGTAAGATGCATTCGATGAAGGCCTAGGTAACTGAATTAATGCACAAATCTGGGAACATCTCTAATTCTTCTGGATGAGGTGGAATCATATGTTCAGATCAAAGATATTAGGAGCAATAACTCAGCGAGAGGTGGCCAAGGTCCTACAACAAAAGCAAGAGTGATGAGCCTAATTTTGCTCCTGGGAAATAAGGTGCCATATAACAATTTGATTTCATTTCTCCCCTTAATTCCAATCCCCCATCTGCTGCACCTGAATTTCCAATGCATTTGTAATGATTGCATGTCAGGACTGCGAGGTGGTACTTAATGAAGGGATATTTTGCAATGTGAATTCTTACAGCATCATCGATTAAAGGGGAGGAGTGTCCAAAGAGGCCAAGAGATTATGACAGCCTTGCGGTATGTGGGAGCACAAACCAATGAAGCCTGGACTTCATTTTTTTGTACATGGAAACACTCTTATATGGAAATGTGTGTTATTTTACATTTCTCAACTACTTATAAATACCTGCCCCAATCCCCCCCCCTCCCCCCACCCCCCCTTTAATTATGCAGTGGTTCATTTCCAAATGCAACGAAAACACAGGAGGGCCGTATTTAGATGTAACCACAGTGCAGGGAAAAGCCTCCCATTAACCTTTTCTGAGCCTCAGGGGACATTGTCACAACCTGGCAACCCCAGGTGGAGCGGGAGCCCACAGCACTTCAAGCCGCAAACTTGGCTGCCACTCTGTCGGAGTGGGAACCAAAGATTCCAGCATATCCAGCAGTCCTCCAGCACAAAGGATAAAAATGGATATGAACCGAAATATGAGGTGGCACCGCCTATGAGAAACACGAAAAGCGGTCGCAGGTTTCTAGGTTGTTTATTTTTAATTCTATTTCTTTTTTCCTCTCTCTCTGTCTGTCTCTCTCTCTCTCTCTCTCTCTCTCTCTCTCTCTCCAAACCATGCTTGTAAAATTGCTCCAAGCTTGGATGTTGTTTTAGTGGAGAGGTGGTGAGTTTGAGACAGGTTTGTGGCTGTGTCTGTTATGAAAGACATGAGTAACACTTTATTTTAGTAGTCCGCGGAGCTTGTTTCACTAGTTACCCTCATGCATGTTAGTGGTTCAGTAAGTATTATGTGTGATTAAAATGAGAAGGGTTAACTGATCAACTAATCAAATGGACGGACACCACTTTACTTCCGGGCACCACTCAATCCAAAAAACAGCCGTCATCATTACAGTTGCTTTATCAAGACTTGTAGAATTGCTTTTTGAAACGTTGATATGAAGGTAGATGAAGCCCTATTAAAGGTAGTTGAAGCCTTATTAAAGGTAGTTGAAGCCTTATTAAAGGTAGTTGAAGCCTTGTTAAAGGTAGTTGAAGCCTTATTAAAGGTAGTTGAAGCCTTATTAAAGGTAGCTGAAGCCTTACGAACGGTAGTTGAAGCCTTACGAACGGTAGTTGAAGCCTTATTAACGGTAGTTGAAGCCTTACGAACGGTAATTGAAGCCTTACGAACGGTAGTTGAAGCCTTATGAACGGTAGTTGAAGCCTTATTAAAGGTAGTTGAAGCCTTGTTAAAGGTAGTTGAAGCCTTATTAAAGGTAGTTGAAGCCTTATTAAAGGTAGCTGAAGCCTTACGAACGGTAGCTGAAGCCTTACGAACGGTAGTTGAAGCCTTACGAACGGTATTTGAAGCCTTACGAACGGTAGTTGAAGCCTTACGAACGGTAGTTGAAGCCTTACGAACGGTAGTTGAAGCCTTATGAACGGTAGTTGAAGCCTTATGAACGGTAGTTGAAGCCTTATTAAAGGTAGTTGAAGCTAGCTGGAAATCTGACATATTCTTAGTCTTCAAATATGGACTGAATTCCTTTAACCTCCTAGGACCTGGCATCCACGTGTGGCATCCACACAAGGACCTGACTCTATGTGATGTGCCACAGAAGAACATCATGCAGTTCCTTGAATTTCGAATGGACCTTCTTGGCTCAGCATGCCAATGACAGCTCTGACTTTCAGACCAGGATGACCCAGATGTGTTAGTCCAAGGGGAAAAATACTGCTGTTCAGCCTCAAAATAAATGTTTTGCACATCATCACTAATCGCGACTTCACTGTGTTCTGTGATTATATATATATATATATATATGAAATATAAAACTAAAGTCCTCATATGTGGACATCATTTTCTCATAAACTACATCATTTTTACACTGATCAGGTGCCAATTAGCCCAAATAGCAAAGGGAAATAAAAAATGCACAAAAAATGTATATGAACAGAACATACAAGGATTTGTAGGTTCTCAAGCTGGGACCTCTAGCACACAAATTGAGAAGACCCCTAGACCCCTTGAGCCAGGGTTCCAAACAATTTCACAGTTGAGAGAGAAAAAAAAACAACCTTTTTAATAAAAGCATAACAGTATGTTCTTCTTTTAGGAACATGTCTACTCTTCCACCACAGCGACAACGTATACCGTTGTTGCCATCGAATTCACAGATTTTCAACAGCTACTTTCATTGAAACACTGACTTTAAAGAGAGGTTCTAAGAACAAGTATTTGGGCACCTGTTCGGGAACGAGTTCTAAAAGCAGGTAAAAGGTTGAAGATGTTCAGTCCAGCCCTTACAGTTGTAGCTTCCACTTAAACACTGTAAAAGCACACCACGCGGTTTCACACAGCGGAGTGCACATGATTTCGAAAGTGATCACGGTTGTGTCGGATAACGAGTGTCCGAAGTCAGGCAGAACTGCTGGAACCCGCCATTAGCAACGACGTGTATTCCTTTCCCAAGACATCCCAGGAATATGCACTAGTATTCACCTAGAACAGACAGAAAAGTGATTTAGGAGGAGCCAAAAACTGAACACGAAGACTAATATCGTACAGAAAGACCAACACAACAACGTCAGCGCGGTCATGGAAGTCCTAACGATCCCGCTGAGACCCGCTTACTGTACTTACTTCAACAACATGCTGCCGAACAAGGTGTGGATGCTTACAGAAGCCCCGGAGCCTCTTACAAAGCTGTTCAGGTGTTGAATACAGATATGAAGCTACATAAAAGAGAAGAAAGAAATACATATTTGATTACACACACACACACACACACACACACACACACACACACACACACACACACACACACACACACACACACACACACACACAAACACAACCTCAAAGCAGGGAGCAGATAAACCACTTCCAGCATTAAAAATGCACTCAACTCCATGCTGGGTTATGTTTTACATTATTGAACTGTGGTCGGCTTTATTTATTTATATAAATCTCCAGGATGCTTTATGTCCAAAGCTTAGATTGTACTTTAAGATGAATTACTCATTACTTAAACATCATTTAAAATCAACTTGTCTTGTATTAATATTCTTTTTCTTTTTTTGCAGGATGTAGAGGGTGTATGATCTTTGACATTAGACACCATCTTCAGTGTCAGCTTGCACAGTAGAGGGGACAGGGGGGAAGGGTCTTACCGGGGAATATTTCTGGGTAGACAAGATCCTTCGGGCACAAAGGGTAACAACCACAGTGGACTGCTTCTAACCTGAAACAGATGGAATTGTAATTCCTTATCATCGTCTAAAAGGATTTTTCCCACAAATAGTTGCACCCAGAAGGACGTGTGGGATCGCAGCGCTATTGAGAAGGAAGATGAAGGTGATCAGGATCAATAAATGATTATCAGATCAGATATTTATTGGTCTACACACACAGAAGTCGTCTCTCAGTGCGGCGTCGGGTTTAACGCAACACGCCAGACGTCTCCGCGTGGAGGTGTAGAGGTTCCTAATGGTGTCCTGTGATGATCCATCCCATGCAGCTTGAATGTTCTCACTCAGTTCTGCAGATGGGGCGTTTGGGGTGGAGTGTTGGTAGAGCGTCCAATAGCATCCACACATTTTCAAGGTCTGGAGATGAGACCGACCACGGCGTAGTATCAGTGTCTTCAAGGTGAGATCTTGAGATGGCAGCAGTGTGTGGACGAGCGTCGTCCTGTTGGAATAGAGCACCGGAGTGTGTGTTCAGAAAAGGTAGAACCACTGGTTGTAGGACCTCATTAATGTAACGCTGGTCTGTAAAAGTGCCTGTAATAAAGAACAACATCATACAAAATTGCACCGCACGCCATGACACCAGACCTTTTGGGCATCGCTGATGTTGGCACTGACCATGGCGTCTCCACAGAGATTCTTTGGGTGAATTTGGGTGTATCCAGATATAATCCTGAAACCCAAAATGGATAAAGAGACCAGGTGTAAACGGGGGTCAGTGTCACAAAGCATCTTGAGAGAAATCCCAGCTCTGACTGTGTTAATGAGCAGCAAATAAAACTCCCCTGAAAGGAAGAAACCCTGAAAGGAGTCGAGGCTCAAAAGGAAAGCTCCTCCCTGGGCGACTCTGGATACTTATTCTCAAAGTTCTAAGCAAAGGAGACACGGATGAAATTTCCATTTTACAACATCAAACTTAAAAATACTCCACGAACAGTTTAATCTGGGGCAAAACTTCCCTCCCAACTGATTCAACTCATCTGAACCCCACGCTGCTGCCAGTGGAAAATGACCGGCTGTTTAAATATTTTGTAGAATGAACATTAATGTTTCATGGGTCCATCCATCATTCCCCTCACCATCAGATCACCATCTCATTCCCCATGCTAAAGCCATGCATATTTTAATACTCGATTAGTTCGCTGCCATTCAACTCTGAAATTCGGGCGATTTGATTGAGCGGCCAGTCTCCTCAAAGAGGCTTTGGTCATGATGGTGATCACAATTGAGTTCACAGTACCTCTTAGCTTATGGACACTTGACACAATGGCACGATGAAGCTGTTTAATCTGTGGCCGACTCGTGTGCTTTCTTCAGGGCTGGAAGCCAGAGCTGCTCTGACACTTCAGTCGCGGAGCCACGGACAGCCACCGATTTGATGTGCGTTATACAGCACGCCTTTCCGAAAAGTGTCCGACTTCTACACAAATGGCTGCTGCCTCCTTCTGAAAACGATCATCTGACCAGTACAAGATGAGTGCTAAGAAGCAGATATATGAAGTGTTAGATGTTTAGATGAACTGAGATGGTGTGATCAACGCTGTGAATTGTAAGGCTGAGCTGAGTTCAGTATTGAGCTGACAGGGCTGTACGTTTGGCGATCACTATTGCAGTGCTGGTCTTTCTAACACCAAGACCTCCAAAAGACCTCCAACTAGACTAGTTCATTTCCCACCGCATCCGGCCAGCATGTGGACCAATCACAGCTCCTGTTGAGCGCATCTGTGGATAAGCCAATGCAAGGCAATTATTAACATCACATTATAGATTCACTGGGGCAAATTTAATATATTCCAAAGTGTATATGTAACCTCAGTATGGATCAGTGTAATCACATTACTGGTATTTAGTCTATATAACGTGCAGCCTTAGAGAAATCAATGTTCCACCCCACAATAACAGATATGATGTATATATATATATATATATATATATATATATATATATATATATATATATATATATATATATATACATATACATATATATACACACACACTAATGCATCTAAAAAAATGTGAATATCATTAAAAAACTCATTCGTGATCACAATCTCATTCAAAAATTCATATTTTGGATCCATTTCAGGTAAAATGGAATTTATTTATTTATTTATTTATTTACTTATTTATTTATTTACTGTTGATCAGTTTGGCTTAAAGCTCATGAAAACATGCGATGAACATGCAGTTTGATTTTTGTCGTCTGTAGAGCTTGTAGTAATTGAGATCTTGTGAGCAGGGTTGAAGAACAAAGCTCGGTTCCAGATGCCGGGATGTGTCCGATTCCATGGCCAGCGCACCTGATTTCACGTCATTAAGCACTCATTTACCAAACCAGGTGTTGGATGAGAAACATAATAGTAGTAGTCTCCCATGAGGAGAGCTTAGGAGATGTTTAAATGAACACTCTAATGGAAAAATCTGACGCTCCACAGGAATGTTATTGTGTTTATTCTGAAGAAATCCACACGTACCGGTCGGATAAAGAGCTTTTCGTGTACGTTTGAGACGATGTGAATCCGGCAGCTGTTCGTTACATTGTGTCACCGTTTCCTTTTAAAGAACGGACCAATAGAAATGCTCCAAAACCCTTGGAATGAAATCTTTTTGCACTGACTTCCGTTCCGATTCCCAACGCACCACACTCAGTACCATCAGTAGTCCTCTCTGATCTAATCCAGTGTGAACGCAGAAGCTCACAGGCGCTCAAGCTCTGGTCTGGGGCAGCACATCTTATGAAACTGATTAAGGTCAGTTCCATGTCAATGCAGTTAATGTGTGAGCGTGCAAATGCTTATCAGGCTTTTCATCTCAAATATAATTAGCCGATCATTCTGCTTGGCTGCCTCGCTGTTTTTCTTCAGGGCATGGATGGGCGTCTGCTGACAATTAATTAGATTAGGCTAATTTCCACAGTAACGAGGACAGAGTGGTGGTAGAGAAAACTCCCTCCGCGTGGGCGCCGACTCGCGGCTTTTGTTGTGCGGTGTGGTGCTGAGCGAGGGAGGGGGATATTTCAGTGCTGACTAATATGTGTGTGATTGAAGCAGGTGAGGCAACGCTGGATTCAATTTCGAGTGAGATGCAATACAGCCGAAAAACTGAGAACCAGCACTGACTTCTCTAACCTACTGGGTGCACTCTTTTCACACCACTGGTGAACATCCTTTTCAGGCTGATGCCTCCGTTTGCAGACCTGCAGTCAGTGTTAAGGAAGATCTCCTAGAAGCTCAGTTAGGCCAGGTTTTAAAAGATGGAGACAAACCTGCCTTCAAGAGTCAAGTGAAGAACATGGAAGTCCTCTTTTAACATTATCAAGCAATCAATCAACCTTTAAACTCCAGGTACACCAGTAGTGACCCTTGTTTACAACGTAGCCCAGCTGATGTACATCACATGGATCTAGAACATCTACTCACTGTATGGAGAAAAAGTATTGGGACACCTGCTCATGGATTGTTTCTTCTGAAATCAAGGATGAAAATGAGCTCATCCTGCTTCTTTTTGAAGTATCTCTCTATACTGTCCCCGAGAAGGCTTTATACTAGATTTTGGAGCATGGCTGTGAGAATCTGATTGCATCTCCGACTCTGCAACTCCTCCTTGGAGCACAATCATTCCAGGGGAAACCATTCAACTGCTCCACAGCTCAATGCTGGGTTGGCTTTATACCCCTCTATATATCACATACCTGGCAGTGAGAGTCCTATTCTATTGGCAGCACTTCTCTACAGGGACCAGTCAAGCTGAGTGCGTGTGCATTTGCACACCTGTGTCAGCAATGGGTGCAGCTTAAAGTAGCTGAATGCATTCATTAGAAGCATCATGCAGTTTGGTACAGTGGAGGTTCTTGAAGGGAAGCCACACTGTTGCTACTTTGATCATTTGCTGCTGGTTGATTGACCCACAGGTCTCCAGTGAGCATCATCCGGAGTAGCTTGCTGAAGGTGTTGCTTTAAAAGCCGTTTAAAAGCGGTATTAGAATGACTGGCTACACTCATAGATCAACATATATATGGACTGACTGAAGGGTCCAACTGGCAAAATGCATTAATGGTGTTATTGTGGTATTAATAATTCATAATAGTAATACATTATTAATGCACTACCTTTGGCAGCCCCGATATTTAAGTACTTCATTATAATGAGCCAAAAATCACGACCACTTGACTGTTATTCTGTTGGTGGTGGTGCTGGGCGATATGACTTCAAATCATTATCGCGATTAATTGAACATTTTACCTCAATTCTGATTATTTTATTGAACAACAGCATTTTTTTCATTTTGGTACAAGCTGCTCAGGTTCCTCAGCTGAATCAGTGTGGAGTCACATGACTACATGCACAGTAATATTGTATTATGGGGACCATATATGAATAAATAACTGAATTAAAAACAAAAAATAAACGAGCTCAAGCTGATTAGAGGTTCTGAAGGTTGCTTTTTAATGATTTTCGATTAATTATCCAGCCCTAGTTGGTGGCCATGTGCTACTAAAAGAGCTCACACTAAACAACCCCTAAAGCATTGATGAGCCTCGACATGGCCGGTCATTGGTTCCTCCTTGGAACACTGTTGGTCCTACTGGTACTCACCACTTCTCACCAGGAGGACCACGCAAGACTTTTGCATGCAAGCTGTTTTGGAGATGCTGTGACTGGGCCTGTTGTGATAAACACACAATCGACTTATTGTCCAGATATCGTCCACCGCGTTTCCTTTAGTGTGAAGAGCAAATTTTAAAAGTGTTTTTATCTCATTTATGTTTTATTTAGGAGATTTCTATGTTCCAATTCCAAAGGTCTGCATTTTCTTAAAAAAATAAAAATAAAAAAATCATTGTATTTTCATGCTTATCAGTATATTTATATTCTGTGACAATATATTGTCCTAAATAAATAAATAACTATAGTGATAGTCCTAGCTGTGACCAGGCCTGACCATTTCTCTCACATCTCTCACACCAAATTCGAAAATTGACTAGACAGATAACATCTAAGACAGGGTTGTCAAACTGTCTCCACAACAGGCCGGTGTGGCTGCAGGTTTTCATTTCAGACAAGTGAAAGCACATGTGATCAGTTGTTTGAAGGCTGGCCAGTTGAATAAGCAAGTGGAATCAGGTGTCGCTGCTGGTCGGTTTGAATGAAAACCTGCAGCCCGTGGCAGATACAGGTTGACACCCCTGTCGTGGAGCTTCACGTGCACTGCCGCTGTGACATAACCAGTGTTACCTGTTTAACATAAAACTGACCCAGTATGCTCATCCAGAAGAAGACACGCACAGATTACTCTTTTTCTCTACCGTGCTGAGTTATATTGCTTGCCATCAGCAAGTGGAGTCTGAGAGAGCAAATTGGCCACAGTGTGATGCTTGTCGGCACAGGCGTCTGTTAGCCGTTATATCGGAGCTGGGGACTGTAATGATGGCAGTTTCAAAGGAGCTGGTGCCTGACTTCACATTTATTAGAACAGGCATGAGCTTATTCACCATCCTGGTGTCAGGAGCATTGAATATGATTTGGAATTGGGACGAAAAAATAAATCTGGTTTGAACCACTTTTACCTGCAGCAGGAACAGAAACCAGAACCTCCAGGTAACTACAGTCTGGTAGCAAATCATAATGACCATGTAGTAAACAGTAAGGAAGTATATAAGAGGACATTTGGTTCTTGCAGAGACATAGCTACAAACTGACTGTGGGAACACTCCATTTGGGAAAAAAATAAACATCCTTCATTAGCAGACGGTTGACTTACATTGCCACGCCGAAGAACTCGTGCTTGGCTGTAGAAACAACGACATCTGCTTGGCACAGAACTCTGAGGTAGTCCTCCTTACTGGGCATGAAACCCCAGTGCCGGATGTGGCTGACCAACTGTTCTTTGGCCTCGGCGAAGATGTCTACAAAGGACAGGGACAGAACATGAGCGTAAAAAAAACTGCCGACATTGGTGGAGGAGCAATTAGCGGAGAGAGGGAAGTTTCCACTTTGGAGGCCTGTAGTTGGTTTTGGAAATGAAAAACACGAGGCCGTCATAACTTCAGCCATATAAAACAGGAAAGGGCAAAAATAATCAATAGTGATCCTATTAGCAAAATCAAAATGGATTAAAAGAGTTTCAGCGTGATTGCCTTCCGAGCAATCGTAAACATCTTTTCAAAATATGAGCAACATTTATGCTCCCCCCACCCTCGCCCCATCCCCCTGTAGCTGCTTATGCTCCTATAAAAGTGTTGATCTCAATATAAGAGATTGTGATTCCTGTTTGCGTCCCTTTGCCAATGCGGCTCAGTGTGTGTAAATTAAGTTAAGGCACCACTGTAAATAACCCAAGTCTGTCCAAAAGATATTAAAGCATAATCATCTACTAATGAAAGTGTATTTCACCAATGAAAACCCTCTGAGCATTCGTCATACATCACTAATGGATGATCTCTGAACTTGGAAATTAGTTACTACACTCTGAAGGTGCTACAAAGGGTTCTTTCAGTGATACCATAGAAGAACTGTTTTTGGGTCCTTAAAGAAGCATTTCAAACTGAAGAGAGCTGGCAAGCCAAAGGAGAGCGTCCAAAGGAGAGGGTCCATCCTAAAATTTCACTGTACATGGTGCCAGTGTTTCATCATAAACAAACAACGCAAACTGCTCAGAAACAGGAAGTACAATTTCACACTGCAGTTTGTTTACATTAAGCACTCTGCATACTCGACTGATCTGAATGTAAACTTGTGATCATCAGATTCGTGTGCTCTGCAAAGAGAACGAACCACCACGAGAGTTCTAAAAGGTTACATAGACCTTTAGATGGTTCTTCCCACTCATACGTACAATCTGAATTTGTCGGCTTAATTAAAGAAAGGAAAATAGAACCTCGTGATAAAATCCCTCCCTATGGAATTTCTATTAGTGTAGATTCTGTATATTCTATTTAAGATTTTACCTAGTATGTAGGGCTGGCTGATCTCGATATGGTTACGAGAAACGGCGAAATACAAGATAATATGATGAAAACAGAGTGTATTATTTAAGTATTTAACGGTAATGGTATTATTAATTTAACACCAGAAACATGCTTGCTGTCATCCCTCCAGAAACCAAACTATTTTCACATTAACGACACTCGTATTTTTTTTTTTATTATTAAATCGTATAATTACAGATGGTGACCTGCGTAACAGATGTGTGGCCATTTTTTTTAGTCTTATGCAATATATCACGATATACTGATGTTTGTGGTATATGGTCCAGCCTTACTTGTAATGTAGCAGTTTTACAGCGACTCTAAGGACCCCTTACCTTAGCCAAGTCTTTACATCTTGAAATGGTTCTTCACAATCACCAAAGGTGCTTCTTCCATGGTTCTTTTATCGGAAATTCGAAGCGCCTTCCATTTTAAGAGTGGAACTGGTGACAGCAGAAGGAGTTTGTTCTACCAACTTGAGTATGGCTTCGGCCTACGCGCACAGACTCATCTGCAATACGTTTGAAAAACGAAAACTGAAACCCACGTCTCCCGCTTCATTAGCATGACTGGGTGTGACCTACTTGATCTGATTCATGTTCAAGTTTTAATACAATATACCCGACGCGGCATTAAAAATACATCTGCGTGGCTTTGCATCTCGTCTCCACAGGCCAAGGTGTACCTGGAACGTCGGTAAATGTTTCCCCGAGGACAGACACTTCAAAGTTCAGCTCCTGCTCGCTCAGCTTCAGCAAGGTCTGGAAGAACAGCTGAGGGTCTTTGTCATGTTCCCTTCAAACAGAGAAGCGGAATATGAGAATCTCACAGCGAACACACCCTGAAATATTCAACTGAAGGTACGAACACAGAAGAAGCACTTCTAGTAATGGCAGAAGGCACCTACAACACAGAACACACATGATGAACGGACCTTTTCCCATAATAGCCCTTTTACTGTGCAGAAATAGATATAAAATAGAGTTTAAAAAGGTGTGGAACTCAGATACTGAGTATGTCCTTTGCGAAGAACATCTGAAGGACCAATTAGATTAAAATTGCTCATCAAACAACCAAGACCTAATGTGTTTAATGCATAAATGATTTTAATTCTCTATGAATGTGTTCTTGTTAAAGAACCTATTGTAAAATAGTTATAAAACTCCCACAGGGTTCCACCAAAGAGCCTTAATTCAGTGCTTATTAACGAAATAGTTCATAAGACAAGATCATGAGCAATAGAAGTTTAAGTATCTTCTATGTCACATTCATGAGTTAGGTGTTAATAGTGCTCATATAGTGCATTAATACAATAATGCTAATATCTTATAAGCTTCCCAGTGCAATATCTGTACTTATGTCACCCATAAGATAATACTGTTGAATTGTATTTGTATTTGGCAACAAACAACAACCCTATATCGAAAAAAAAACCAAACAAACAAACAAACAAAACCCACCCGCAAGATTATATTTACACCATTATACTGTACATGCTGATAGTTAACATGCTGTGCGAGTCCCAAAACGTCATCACGGGATCTAGAGGTAGCTCTCGTCACAGCTGGGGTCAAAGTACAGCATCCACCATCAGGAAAAGATCAAGTTTGATCCTGGGAGGTGTGTCTTGCAGCATAAATAAATAAATATATAGTATGTATGTATATATGCTGCATATATGGGAGGGTATACAACAGATTTGACAACTTCGTGATCCTTTTTGCCTCTTGTTCTAAAAGCAGACCTTGGTGCCCCGTTTATTTAAAATGATTTAATATTTCCGCTCATTCTTCCCGGCAAATTCACCAGTCGATTCGGGAACTTTTAACATTCTTGGTAACTGTGCTCCTGAATCTTGGAATGCAGTGGAAAACGACATCTTGCAAGAACACGAAGAGGGTAGAACACATGAGCGCGTTTTGAAACACAGCCCAGGACTTCTTGACCGGCACGTTTGGACAGTCTCTCCACATGCTTTGAAAGGCATGAGATGTAAATAATCCTGAAACCTGACGATGAGCCTGATGTCTTTCCACCAGTGAGCTGAAAGGCCCATCGGAGCACGGCGGAGTCCACGCTTCACTTAGGCCCCAAGAATTTTCTTTGCACTAAAAGACGACGGCGGCCAAGGTCTGCTCATTTCGCCGCGTTTTTCATTTCGCAGCTCATTTCCTCTTTCGAAAAACACGGCGGAATGGGAACGAGCTCTGCTCGCTAAAAGTGAGGTTTGTTGAAGGTCGAAGGCGATTACCGGAGGGCCAGAAGCGCTTCAACAAAAGACACCTCCCACTTGGGCCGAATCTGCTTTAGATGAGGTATTAGTGGAGAGCTTATTTATCCTAATTTCCGTCTCTTTTATGCCGCCACATTCCCCTGTGGCTCGACGCTGATTCCCTCATTAATTTCGCAGCCTCTTTGATTCCCTCTACAATGTGGATGTGACTTGTTACCTCCTCCGGTCTAAGACCGGCTGACCTGCAGTGAGGTGACACGGCAAACCGCGGGGATGCCTATTACCCGGCCTGTCAGTCCCGTAAATAAAAACGTTCGCTGTGACGGCACGATGCCTTATTCCCCCGCTGACAGCCTAGCAGAGGGTTAATTAATATGTCAGTTATGTTATGCGGGGATTGCAGGGGCTCAATGCTCTACTGACACTTTTGAGACTTGAGAGAGGGCACATACACACATGCGAGAGCACCCAGAAGCACACACACACACACACACACACACACACACACACACACACTACAGTCACATAATGGCAATTATGGTCCAGCAGATTGAGTGGTTGTCACTTAAATGTAAAACAAGCCAAGCACAACACAGGGATGTTTATTATTATTGCAATTATTCAGATTTGAATATCTTATTATAAGCCCTCATCTTATTATAGGACACTGACCACTGACTGACAGTGTTGGCCTCTACAGCCACTTCCCCTTTAGTACTTTAGTACTACTTGCAGCAGCTCCACTTCTTTGGAAAAACAAATTTCCTAATTTTCTCCCCAGTTTACTCAGTTCCAGTTCCAATCCTCTAACTATCACGTGGCACCATCGGAGCTGGAAGTAGGGGCTTGCCCGTAGGGAAGGACCGAAATCAATATTTTTGGCCAAAACCAAAACCAAAGGCCAAATACGGACAATCAAACGTGGCTTTCATCCATTTTCACCACTGCACAAATAAAAAAAAACACATTTTTCATCTTCCATCCCCCAAAAATACACTTTAAATCTACAATTTAAATGATTTATTGAACACTGAACACTTTTAACGTCACAGCAGGTCAAGTCAATTAAAACCAATATGATTTAAATCGGACCCCCTCTGCACAATTCAACAGAACAGTGTCTGCAATCCTCACACTTCAACACATCCTGATGACAAGTATTGATGGGATTCTCTGCGGCCTGTCCTCGGACGGACACGTGGGACTGGGATCTTCTGTGAGGAATGTTCAGCTTCAAACACGACACAACAACCAGATGTGATTCCACTAGTACATCTTACCTGCTTCCCCCAGCAAACAGCATTGGTCTGTGTCGATACCTTGTGGTCTCTCTACATAGGCAGCTCACTAGGTTTCGAGACAGACCCTGCTACGTCCCCTCTCCTCAACCAATCACTCGCCCCCATCTGTCTTTAAATGGCCCTTACTTACACTCTGCTTTCCAATTGCTGATGTTTTGTTTTTCTCTTCTTCCCACCTACCGCCACCAGTCTGGTCCCGTTGGTCATCCAGGGGGCTGGATCCACCCCTGCCTTCCACACTTGTCAGAATCTGTGAGGGCTTCGATGTTCTGAGACTTGGTCCAACTATGGGGCCAATAGCAAAGACTTTAACTCATAATTATCAACTTTAAAATCATCAAATTTAAAATCTTCTCAGAGTCTGCTGGTAGAACACGTTTCTGAAAGGCTGAAGATGCTTCCACACAGCCGATATGTTTGCTGTCTCATTCCATGCTGCCTGTGATCTGATTGCATCATTAGAAATATCTTTGTTCTGGATTATTTGGTGTTTTCACTTTTCACTTTTGTTTTTGCCATTTTGGTTGCCAAATATTCTGCGCATCTGATATTGTTAATTAACCACATCTTTTCAAACTGCGGCAAACACGTCATCTTTGAACAACTAAACACACTCGGAGGAGAACACTAACTACCATTTCTAATACCTCAGCTAGGAGCTGTCCACACGTGTCCCGAAAAGACACTTCAGACACCACTGCAGGTGATACACCTATTGCTTTCACTTTCCGTCACTGGCTTCATCATTACTTAATTCTTACAGAAGGTCTGCTGATTTTCTTTAGATGTTTCCAGTTCCCACCCACCAGCCAGAACTCCCCCCAATCACACTATGCCCCTGAAATAACAAGTGCCCCCTGTTTGGTCTGGCAGGCAACAGCACATGTGTGGATATGGTATGGTACAGTATTTGGTTCACCCAAAGACCCAATTTAAATTATATGTACAGATGTACCACCATACAACAACCAAATCCTAATTCCTACAACCATCCTTAGATGAGGGTGAGGTGTTAGATCATGAAGCTACTACAATGGGCAGGGTAGGAGGTTCTCTGGTATCAGGCAAGTGTGTGATCATAAAAGCATGCCGTTTGCACTGGGCAAACTGGTGCGGCAGACGTTGAAATGACTCAAAACTAAAGAAACCACCTTTGGATGATTAATGGGTGGGTGGTGGCTCAGAGGTTGATCACAGGGTAAAGGGTTCAATACCTGGGTCACCTAAGATACAAATGTTTGTAGATTTGTTGCTCTAGGACCATCTCACAGATGCTCAATCATTACATGATCTGGAGATGTTGGAGGTCAGACCAAGACCCCAAAGTCTTTGGAGTGTTATACTCCTCAAACCGTTCCTCGGTGTGTGCAGTGTGGCAGGATCCAGCTAAAAGAGGCCACTTGCACTGAGCAATACCACTGCTGTGAAGGGGTGTGCCCAGTCAGAAATGGTGTTTAGGTAGGTGGAACATGTCAAACTGATTTTCTCATAAATACAGGAATCCAGTTTTCCAGTAGAACATTGCCCAGATACTTGGATCACATTTGTGCTTATTTGAGTTTTGCCAATTTTTCAGACACTACACAGAATCGTTACGGACATTATGTAATGCTGTGACCCCCTCGACCATCCGGGCGTTTTTGCATTTCAACAGACCGGAGAGCTGCATTCACCCGTTTTCATTAAAACACCATTGCTTTGCTGGATTTGTCACCCTCTGACCCCACAGTGCAACAAGACAGAAACCAAATAAAACAAATCAAGAAACGTTCATTCTACAGGGACCCTCATTAGCAGCCATCCTTTACCACTTAAAAGAATATCATCCTCTCATTTAGACAGCTATGATTAAATATTCCCCTTTAAGTCGCACCCATGAGGTGCATTTTTTAAAAAATCTCCAGCTCTATTTACTGCAAAGAGGGGAAAAAAAAATGCACAACGTTAAAGGATTGAAATCAAGAGGAAGTGAAAAGTGGTAATTAATGGGACACTTGAAAGCCCAGGCCCGGGTTATCTGGGGATTGATTAGGGCCAGTCGGAAAAACTCCTCTGAGGGGAGGAGAGAATGCTTCTCTGAGGGAGACAAAACAGACTACGTCCGTACGCATCATATTTCCGTGCAAGGCTGGCGAGGGGAGCGGAATGCACAGCGCACATTTAATGAGCAGCGTTAATGAGACCATAGGAGTGAGTGTGAAAATGAATAATATAAGAAAATGCGTTTCAGGTTTTGCTTTAAAAAAAACAAAAAAAAAACAAACAAAAAAAAAAAAACACGGTAATCCATCCCTTCCCTGTTATTATTGTGAGCTAAATATTGTTTAATAATGTTCATTTAAATATGAACTACGTCATTTTGCTCTCTATCATAATTAGAGAACTCCGAGGCACTTCCAAATGTTTCGTATGCTGCGGAACGCCGAACAGCAACGCGGCTTGGCCAACTCGGTGTGCCTCCACTGCCGGTCTGCCTAACCAGTGCCATCGCACCCTTCGATGCGCACTCATTTGGGAATGGCAGTCTCAGTAGCAGCATTTTGGCTGATTGCAGAGGGTTGCGGAGGGTGCTGCCAGGGGAGCAGGCAGGAGCAGTGCCAGCCTGGTGCGATGATGCGTCACTGCCCGAGTCCATTTCACTCGTTGATTAGTGCTCACAGCACAGGCTGGAAAGGGGGGAGGGGGAGGAGGTGCAAGGTGCGGGGTGAGTTATGCACAAATATGTGGATTTTGGGGAAGAGAAGGGAGGGAAGGGGGAGGGGCGAAGGTAACTGGGGCTTAACACGCAGCCACGAGTCCGATGCATTTAAATGTGTTTGTTTGGACAGTAATTGTAGTAATGGAGTAGCGTACGGTCAATCAGGTAATCTACTGATTATTGTGACGAGTCTTCATTAACTGAGGCCAAACAACACAAACCACCTGCTTAACATGCTGTTGGTCCTTCATGTGCTGCTAAACACAGCTCCACAGATCAGGACGAGGAGCAAATCACGTATCCAATCTAGAGAACATGGATGCCAGAGAAATGGGCCCTGAAGTCTTCTCGCATGTTTCTATCAAGTCGGATGGAAAGTCCTGCCAGCAGCCGTTCTCGCTGAGGAGGTCTACATGGCTTGTCTTCTTCACTGCACCACGGTGCCATCACGTCTCCATCTATACGCACCACTGTCAGCAGGTATTCAGCACCATTCACGTTTAATGCAGTTCGCTGGTGCTCTTATCCGGAGAGACCTCCAAGGTTAGTCATATGACAGAGCTGGGTCTGAGTAGTGTAGACTGAGAATTGAACCCCGCTCTCCCGCATGGTGTGGTGGCTCATTGGTGGTGTTGACGGTACGCTATGGGCTGTGTTGTGTGTGGTGTTATCAGTCACCGGGAGCCACGGACCAATAACCATCATTAAGCATGACTGTGACTTCTGTTTGTTCTTTCCAAACGTGGTTGTGCCAATTGTTGCCCTTGAACCTTGATGAGCCTTGGGCGCCCAACATCTGGTTGTCCCTCCTCAGATTACTGCCAGCCAGTACCCACCGCTGATGACCAGGAGCACCCTTTGTCCCTGGATAGAGTCAAAAAGTCTTCACGTTTGACCCTCAAATCCAACACATCAACTATGAGATCCATCTCTCTGCTTACTGTCTGATACATCCCAGACCTTTTAACCTGCGTTACAAGACAAATCAATCCCCAAAACCATTTCATCAATGAAAGGTGGCACTAAGTGGTTAAAAGCGTGTTTATAAAATCTGCTCCTCCGAAGGAATCTGGAGGTTTCAGAAACAAGGTTTCAGCAGCGCTTTTGTTCAACATTTGTAGATCCTTCCCTAGCCCAACCCCTTCTTTTCCCCCACTTTCGCCTCCACCACTAGTGCGAGCCATGGACTCGCCCACGCTTCAGCACTGCAAACAGCTGGCCTCTGGGAGTGGATCTCTGACCCAATCTGTCCCGGCCACGGTCAGCTGCACAGACAGTCCTGTAATCCGCAGATGAACGCCTATCCAGGCCACAAACAGATTAACAATCTGCAACCAGTGATGAAGACCAAAAAAAAAAAGGATGCTTGTGAAAAAGGACGAGGGAGGGGTGGTGGTGAAATGGGACACACTGTCAGCAGCTCAAATCAGAGAGATAATCCAAGCCCCCTCTCTCTCTCTCCTTTAACCAGTTGCTCCTCTCTCTCCCTGTGTAAAACCTAATTTAACTCTGGCCCCTTAGCCAGCGGTGGTTATGAAGAGCCGATGCTGCCGGTGCTAATCCATCTGTGTTTTGCTCAGTTTTGAGGAGACTATGAAATGGGCCGCTTTTGTCACTGATACAAGAGTAGGTGAACGACAAGAGGCGCAGCGAAAACAAATACGCCAAACTCTGTGCCAACGTCAAAACTTCTGTGCACTGGTGGTCTTTTCGCCATTAATCTGGATTTACGAGCATTTCTTGCTTTTTTTTTTTTTTTCGGTCAGGAAACATATTGTCCCCACAAGAGAGATGAGTGCAGAGTCATGGAGAAAATGTGGCCTGAGCAGCGTGCTCTTTTTCTCCTCCCTTCTCTCCAGCCTGTGGGAGATGAGGCAGAGATACTCCGCTGCTTGGTTTCCATTCATGCCAAGAGGAGGTCTTAAATACGGGGAGTGGAAGATATTTGAGCTTCAACAAGAAACCACAGAGCAGTCCCGCGGGCAATAAAATATTTTCTCATCCCTCCCCTCCTCGCCCCGTGAACAAAACTCAATGGCACCGGATTCTACCATTGTCACGGGGGTGACCGAGACATTTCGACAGGCTTTGGTCCTTTAACCCGTGGTGAGCTAGGCTCAGAAGTATGGAATCACTCCTTAAAATTTGGGAATCAGTGTTCAATGCTGTACATTACAGTGCTTGCAGTGATGAATGCATGAAGGGACTCCAAGAGGTGTTGCTATGGCATATTTGTCGTCTGCAAGAGTGTTGCTAGGTGGTTGCTATGGTTTTCCTGGAGGTTGCTAGGGATTCCTATAGTGTGTCTATTGTATTGCAGTGATGAATGCATGAAGGATCCCAAGAGGTGCTATGGCATATTTAGTCATCTGCAAGAGTGTTGCTAGGTGGTTGCTATGGTTTTCCTGGAGGTTAGGGACTCCTATAGTGTGTCTATTGTATTGCAGTACTGAACGCATGAAGTGATTCAAGAGGTGCTGCTATGGTACATTTGTCGTCTGCAAGAGTTGCTAGGTGGTTGCTATGGTTTTCCTGGAGGTTGCTAGGGATTCTCCTATAGTGTGCTCCATTATATTATGGTGATGAATGGCCAGAAGGGATTCCAAGAGGTGTTGCTATGGCATATTTGTCATCTGCAAGAGTGTTGCTAGGTGGTTGCTGGTTTTCCCTGGAGGTTGCTAGGACCTTATGTGTGTCTATTGTGGTTGCAGTGATGAATGCACGAAGGGATCTCCAAGAGGTGTTGCTATGGTATATCGCACATCTGCAAGAGTAGCGTTAGGTTGCTATGGTTTTCCTGGAAGGTTAGGGATTCCTGTTAGTGTGTCTATTGTATTGCAGTACTGAATGCATGAAGTGATTCCAAGGTGGTGTTGCTATGGTATACTTGTCGCCTGCAAGAGTGTTGCTAGGTGGTTGTTGGTGGTTTTCCTGGAGGTTGCTAGGGAACTTATAGTGTGTCTTTATTGTATTGCAGTGATGACGTAATGAAGGACCTCCAAGAGTGTGCTTATGGCATATTTGTCGCCTGCAAGAGTGTTGCTAGGTGGTTGCTATGGTTCTCCTGGAGTGTTTAGATTCCTATAGTGTGTCTATTGTATTGCAGTACTGAATGCATGAAGTGATTCCAAGAGGTGTTGCTATGGCATATTTGTTGGTCTGCAAGAGTGTTGCTAGGTGGTTGCTATGGTTTTCCTGGAGGTTGCTAGGGATTCCTATAGTGTGTCTATTGTATTGCAGTGATGAATGCATGAAGGGACTCCAAGAGGTGTTGCTATGGCATATTTGTCGTCTGCAAGAGTGTTGCTAGGTGGTTGCTATGGTTTTCCTGCCGGTTGCTAGGGATTCCTATAGTGTGTCTATTGTATTGCAGTGATTTTCCCAGGTGCCT
The DNA here is from genome assembly GCA_034509495.1 of Acestrorhynchus altus. Classification (NCBI taxonomy): domain Eukaryota; kingdom Metazoa; phylum Chordata; class Actinopteri; order Characiformes; family Acestrorhynchidae; genus Acestrorhynchus; species Acestrorhynchus altus. Next base: position 4,386,170 of record CM067509.1, on the reverse strand, counting down.
GATAAAATAGGTTGCAGGTAGATGGAGTGTCTCTTTGGTGGGTCCTAAGAGTGGCTGCAAGGGTGTTATGTGTCACATGGGTAATGCAAAATAAGTTACAATAAAATGAACAACCAGAATTCCAGAATCAGATTTTTTTTAAGAGGAGATCAAATCATGAAGCCACAACCTGATGCAAAGTAATGAAAGTTGATACATGGAAAGTAGATGATGGTTTTACTTGCGTAATAAATGAAATTTAAATAAAAGTTCTGTCAGTTTCAGAATCTGACAATCAGGAAAACAAAAATGCAAAGGAGCCGTCGTTCTGCAAATTACAGTGCACTTTAAATAGAGCTTGGCCTTACTTGACATCGCACTGTTTACATAAATAAGACATTCTGACCTTCACCGTTATGCTGCCGTATATTATATTTTCTGTCTTCTGCCAGAAGTACTCAAGAGGAAACCTTGGCGAAATGGAAAAAATGCTGTGCGCTGGGCAGGATGGCTCAAAGATTATATGCTCAGAATGGAACCAATGGTCCTTCGGCGCACGTTTGGCCATGTTGTGCCAAAACACGCGTGTTATCCATTTTCCACGGCCTGGCCTCTCTGTCAAACAAAATGCGGATGATCCAAAGCAAAAAGCTTGCGCAAGGCTGGCCGAGCGCAGGTTGTTGTTGTCGTTGTTTGAGGTACTTTCAGGTCGCCTTTGTTGGGACCCAGTCGAACAGCAGGGTTTCGGAACAAGAATGTGCGTGACTGCTTTGTTTGACGCAGCTCCGTGTGCCATGCCGGGAGCAGTGGACACGAGTAAGCAAGTGAGGTAATGATGGGCTCTGCAAACCCGAAACCATCTCTGTTTGAAAAACAACAACAACGGTTGCGATACGCTGACAGGAAGGAACACAGTCGAATACATTTAGCATGGAGCAGGTTTGGCATTTGCATGGTAGTCCCTGAAGACCACTTTTTACCATTGGACAGTAAGTAGGGGTAGAACCTACAACCTACAAACGCTCCACCCATATGCACTGTATGTCCAGATGTTTGTGGACACCCCGCTTAATGAATGCATTCAGCTACTTTAAGTTGTGCCCGTTGCTAACCCAGCTCGTCTAGTGCCTGTAGAGAAGGTTGTAGATGAAACCATGAATACAGAGGTGTCCGAACCCCGAGCACATAGACAGGTTTCCTCAAGGACTCTTGTTGCTATAGGGTGGAGAATCCAACCCTACTAGGCAGAGGTATAGCATTATTGTTAACCCCTGTGCTACACCAACCACTTCTACCTACTGTATGTCAAGACACAGTTTCCATGTTTACAAGGATGTTGCTCTGATGTTCCAGGTGGTTGCTTTGGTGTTCGATTCCAAGGGACACTATATACAGTTGTTACCTATAAGAATATACATAGTATCTCTGGTGGTTGCTATGGTCTCTACATACATCCATAAATCCACCGGTCCGCCGGTACAACGGCCGATGGTTGGATAACCTGCATGCTGGCAATGACCCTTTACTATCAAAAGCCAAATTTTGCAAATGACGAGACCTTTAATACTCTGACATCATACTCTAAGACTAAGACCCCTGTAAACAAGATCCTACCCTTGACATAATGGACAGCTTTTAGTGACAATGTTCAGGCCTAACGATCAGAGCTCTGCTCAGAGCTGTATATGGTGTCTATTTTATACATATCATGCATGAATTTTTGACACGATTCGTTTAGTCACCGAACAAATGATCACATTGAAACCTTTTGCGCTTCAATAATAAACAATAATAAGCCAGCACGTGGTTTAGTTTTGGACACTGATGAAGATTGTTTTTGTCTTAACAGGTTCAGAAAACGTGCTTCACCATTCAAATTACGTTCAGTCTAGGTGGAGGCTAAAGCTGGGTCAGGAACACCAGCCCTCTGAGGAATATTTGAAATAGTGACTCTCCTTAATCAAGAAATCGGAGCTGATTATTTAAATCACTGTTTAATTTCAGTTGTTCTACAGTGTTGATGGACAAGAACCAATTCGGCACTTACCAGCGATGTGGCCAGACTATGTGGAGAGGCCGCAGTTTCTCTGGCTCTCCGTCAGCACGCTGGCTGGTCTCTGCTCGGTGCTCCGTGTCTTCTACGTTATCTTCTAGCTGGGGACGTTGCTGTGGCTCTGCCTCAGTTTGCTTCTTGACAGGGGGCTGATTTTGAAGTTTTGGTGCCGAGGCAGTGGAGCTGATTTGATGCATTAAAAGAATGCGTTATTAGTTCTATTAGTATTACTGATAGTGCAGAAGGAATATGTAACAAGAATAAGTAAATAAGCTCTCGATTCAGAAATTTTAATTGTGTGCTATGAGCTTTGGGACCAGCCTCAGAAATGACATGCTCAAACCATTTTGGCCAACATCATACAGGCCAGCGTTTAACCCTTTCACATCCTGTCAAGTTAAAAAACCTATATCCTTCATTTTTCATGCATTTAATGTCCCTCTAAGGTCCAATTGTGAATGAACAGGGTTAAATCGGGTGTATTTAAATGTGTTACCTTTTATAACATCACACAACCAATATTCACAAAAAGCTATTTTCACGTCTACGTACTGAATGCTTAATAATCAGACCTATAGGTCAAAACAAACACAAGACAAGTCGGCTCTCCGTGCTATGTGCACGTTAAGGGTTCAAGTATATGTTTTTAATACACAGCGAGGCATTTCGCAAACACAGTATTTAGCAAGGTATTTGGTCCATTTCGTGCAGCCACACACTCGAGTGAGTCTAGCAATGTTTGGTTAAAGCAATAATTATATACTATAGGCATGATTATATGTCCGTTTTTTGCCATTTACCTTGATTTTGTTATCTCAGAGAGGTCTGGGGAACCCTGGGAGCTGCTGCTATGTGGAGTCTGGATTTGCCTCAGCAGGAGCTTGCGTTCAGGCAGGAATCTAGAAAAGTAATCGTGGAGGAAATAAGAAGGGATGTAGGTCAGGTCACAAAGCTGCTGCATAAAATAACAGCTTAAAAAAACTCCAGACAGGGCAACGTTTACATGAAAGTTTTCCTGACAGACGCGCATTACATAATGACAAATATGCAGCCGCATTCCTTGTTCATGTGGGCTGCCGTGCTATTTATGTACAATAGAAATTACAGCATACGGAGAAAAGTATACCATATCATGTTATTCTCAAAATGCAATTGTGGAAAGCCATCCGTCAACTCTGGGGGCACCTCAGATTATTTATTTATTTGTGATTGTGATTTTTAATGTTATTATTCAATTTAATAAAACAATTTAATTAAATAATGAGTACAGAGATTAGCTAAATTTAGCAAAAACAGCAACATTTCTCATCATTAATATATAGTAATTAAATATATTACAATATAAATACCCAGACTATAGCTGTTTCAGCTCAAAGGTAGTTTGATCACATCAAAGGGTTGAGGTAGCATGTTTTTAGATGTTCCCTCAGACTGTAAAAAATTATAAGACCAGTTGTAGCACTTAATATATAATATAATGTATAATATACTGCGTAAAATATCACTATTCATATTAATAATTTCACCATGAGAAAAAGTATTCAGAAGTTTGTTTGTTTGTTTGTTTCCTACAAAACTAACACTGGATGAATAATATACTGTCATTATCTATTTACACATTTTTAATAATATTTATGTATTTTCCTACAAAATGTACTTGCTGGCAATTAAACAGATACTTAAGAACAATATCGTATTTAATACCTTATACATTTACACACTGCTTACAAATGTACTTAGTATTTAAAAATGAACTTACTTTATATTTTTACTTTATTGAAGTATTTACATTCTACTTTATTACATGTATTTACATGTATTATTACTACCGGAATTATGTGAACGCATAAAGTTACTGCTTTATATGTTCATCTGCCACCAAACAGCATTTTTATCATGAAACATACTGATCCTAAAATAGAGCACAGAGAGTTTGATGAACTTTATACACCCGCAAAAACCTTTTTTTTTGTTTTTCTACAGCACTCTCTGATGGCCCTCTTCTCCCTAACGTCTAAAATATGAACAGCAAGCAGTCTGAGTGATGCACGGTGGAACCGCAATGATTATTACAAGTTAAAGAAGCTAAAATGAGTCAGGTTTTTTTGTCCGTTTCTGTGCCAAAAGCAATCCATAAAACACAGAAAAGTCTGTTTTTCCCCCCGTCTTCCCTCAGACGGCATATACGCTGCTTCCATAGCACTGGGAGGCCTAATTGCAGGTTGTGCAATGGACTCCGGCCAATTAGCTGTTCAAGAGCAAAGATTACCCCCATTGCTTAGTGAGGCGCTATTATTTTTTGCAGTGGTGCAGAACTGAAGGCACTGCCATAAGCTCCAAGAGCAGGAGCTCAAGAACGAACCAACGAGATGGCTTAAAATGACCACAGTAGGAGATCTGGATCTATGGCAGCGTTGGGAATATAATGAAGGAAAGGAACAATATAAGTGCTCATTTACTTGTTTTCTAATTTCATTAAGTTACATGCTTGGATTTCTGCACATCAGCTAAGCTCCTCGTTCCTCATCCTCGGGCTTTCATCTCCCACCCCACTAGTTACAAAACCATACCAAGGGAAACCAATGGATGCTGGCAAAGCAGCTGTCTTGGTCTCTCAGCTGATTGCTACAACACAGCAATGTGTATTCAGCCTCATTTTGCAAAGGACGCGAGCTCCTTTCATTTGCCCGTCTGAGGTGCCATGGCTGCGCCAAAGACTCTGTGGCAGCAGCAGCAAGGCGGGATGACGAACTGCTAGATTTAGCACGGGGGCCCACAATATGTGTGCAATACAGAGGAGGTTTCCAATTGCTGGAGAGCTCATCTACTTCGAAACAAAGTAAGCCATAAAGTCACGAGTGTAAAAGCCAGCTTCTCTTTGAGTTACGCACAGATGGTCGACTTGAGACTTGAGTAAGACGCCACAGTCTGATGGGTGGTGCTGCCGACACCCCTTTGTTGGCGTTCCGTGTGAGCGTGCGGCGTGTGCTTCAGGTTTACGATGAAAGGGAAACAAAATAATGATCATACTCTGATTTCTGAACAGAAATAGACCATCCATATTAAAATAAACCCAAATAATGAGACCTTCGGGACCACTGGTACAAGGCGTCACACGTCATCTTCACTGGACTTTGGAAAAGCTGTAGGATTGAGAAACCCAAAATGTGCCAGGCTTGCTTAGATGTTTCTTTCAAATGCTGGTGCTGAATACTGTTCTGAGGGTCCAGAAACATTCCATATAAGGTCAAAGGTGTTGCCTACACTCCAGAGTCTGGTCCTTCCTGAAAATATTTTACAGTCAATTGGGGGGTTTGGATTTGCTTTTCTAGTAGGTTTGGATTGGGTACCGTTTACATTTGAAACTATACGATACTGGTCACAGGAATTCAGTACCGGCATGGTACTTTTATCAGCACTCACTCTAAAAGAGCAAAAAAAATATTATGTTGGTTCCAAACTTCTCAATTTCAACATTATTTATTAGACATTTAACCCATATGGAAAATTTCCTTAATTTCCCTGAAGGAACCCTCGCAAGGGATCAATAAAGTTCTATTCTAGTTCTATTCTAAAATAAAGAAACGTATAAAATACATTTGTAAATATATGAAAATGCCCAAAAAATCCTTTATGTGCTGGAACTCTTTTAAATATGTTTTTAAACCAAACAATTTATTTAAAACATCTCAAATATATAGAAATACATGCCCATAAATTTCTGTTCTGTACGGTTTTACACACCAGAGTGATTCACTGCAGATGTCTGGACATGTGTTGGTCAGTTGGTCAGTTGGTCAGTTGGTTAGTTCTGCTGTGTTCTGATCCACACTGTACTGGATGTTTTCTCAGTGTGGATCACGTTAGTATAAGACCAGAGCAGAGTGTTTACTATGCTTCCCCAACACATTATACAGCAGCTTTGACTGCGTTTGAGTCACACGTGAACCCACTGAACGTTTTCATAACGTTTGTTTCAGGTTGGACGTTGCACACATGCATTCTGTTTTGTCGAACCCTGGATAAAAGCTCCAAATGTCCATGTGCTGCCTGAATAAACAGTGTGAAAGGCAGCTGTTAATCCCTGGTTCATTTGTGTGCTTCATCAGCAGTGGCCGCAGAAAGCTCGTAACATTATAAAGGCCGGTTCGGGGAACTTGTTTTTTCTGATTTGGGCTCAAATCACCTGATCTCAGACTGATCTGGTGTGAACTGGTAGTTGGTAGTACCATTAAAATTCGATCAGTACTACAGTACAGGCCAAAAGTTTGGACACACCTTCTCATTCTCAGTTTTCTGTATTTTCATGATGGTTTACATTGTGACATTGTTACATTCTATGAATGAACACATGTGGAGTTTTGTACTTAACAAAGAAAAGGTGAAATAAATGAAAACATGTTTTATATTCTAGTTTCTTCAAAATAGCCCCCTCTGGGAACTCCTTCAAGACTGTTGAGAAGCCATTTCAGGTGACGACCCTCTTGAAGCTCATTGAGAGAATTCCAAGAGTGTGCAAAGCAGTAATCAGAGCAAAGGGTGGCTATTTTGAAGAAACTAGAATATAAAACATGTTTTCAGTTATTTCACCTTTTTTTTTGTTAAGTACAAAACTCCACATGTGTTCGTTCATAGTTTCGATGCCTTCAGTGAGAATCTACAATGTAAACAGTCATGAAAATACAGAAAACTGCGTCCAAACTATTGGCCTGCACTGTATTAAAAGCACCGACTTCGGTACCCAACCCTACTTGCTAGGGACCAGCTCATGTTCTACTGACTTTACTATTCATAGTAACAGAAATCTCGACCAGAGATGCACCAACGGCTGTCAGACAGCACTTACATTAACTAGTGAACCTCATGTTCTCCTCCTAACCTTCGAAGGACAAAATATCAACATCAGCCCAGCGTTTTTGAGGTTCTTGATGCATGAATCGCCCAAGAAATGTGGACAGGGGAGCCGGCGGAGCCAGCTTGCAAAATGCTGCGCTAAACAGATGACAAGAAGGTGGTCTTGGAAAGTCGTGAGCGATGGAGCCGCTTCGCAAGCTCAGAGGAAAATTTCATTTCGAGGGCCATTTTGAAAATTACATGAGGAGCTTTTGACTAGGCAATAAAAGCAGCAGCGTGTCCACCGGCAGGGAGAGGTACTTAAAGAGAATGCCACCAATTAGCTTATTTATAAATCAACAGCAATTCCGGTGATGACTTTACCTCACGTTTGATTAAATGTGAAAGGACGGCGGGGCAAAAGAGGGAGGAAAAAAAAATCAAAGTCAAAAATCATTTGATCTAATTTCCTTTATTGGCAATAATCACAGGCGGTTTCTCTTTCCCGGGCTAATGAAAAATGCCATTGATCTTGAGGTTGGCCAACGCAATAGCTCAGAAAGTGAGAGAGCTGGATGCGAGTCAGGCTCGGTCTCTGGAGCGAGACCTGCAGTTTGAGCAGACTTGCAAACTGGGCTAAAGTAAGAGAGAGAGAAAGAAAGGAAAAAAAAAAAAAAAAAAAAAAAAAAAAACTCAGAGTGACTCAACGCTCCACGCCTGCTGAACTGAAGAGACGGGGGGGTGTTGTAATGTGGTCAAGGGCGACACTGGGGACTGTACCATCGCCATCATTAATCTCATCATAACAGGCATTCTGTAGGGTGACTTGACAGAGGTCCAACATTACAGACACAGGAGACCTGAAGAGAGGCCTACGAGAAGTGGCCGAAGAAGGTCATTACTGCACATTAACATCCACATTCATCACTTTGAAAGGACCTCATAGACTGAACGGCCTGACTGCCCTGCACCCCTCCACCCTTCTCGTGCCAGCCCTGGTGCATCGGCTTCACCAGGTCCGTTGCAAGATTACGTTGGGAGATCTAGGTTCATAAGTGCACCTCGAGGAAGCTTGGAGGAAAGACCTCAAAGACAAGGACCGATGCTGACGTAGAAAGTGCAGGTCACTGCGGAGGGAAGCCGCGGGTGCATTCACGTGGCTACTTCTCTTGAAGGACGATGCTACGTAGCACAGCATCAGGTTGTGAAAAGATGCTGGAGTGACAGAACTACCCCGTTACATAACATGCATATGGCCTCCAAAATCTGACATGGAACAGGCAGATTTTGACACAATTGCATAAGCTGTGACATCTGTCGTTTGTGGTTGGCTCGTGGCAGGCTGAGAACTTCTAATGGAACCTGGACTCTCCAGCAGGGATGTAACACAGAGTGAGTGCAAAAATGAACAAACAACCGATGTGTCTGACAGACCCAGCACGTGTATGTGCAGGAGTCACTTCTGCATTACGAAACTCAGTCGTTAAGTTGCCAATACAAACATTGCGAGTGTTTTAATGTCAGCTTCCAGTGGTGCTTTAGGTTACGTCATTGCTTGAACATCCTGAACATCATCAACCAAAATCTACGTTCTCAATAAATATGCTGGGACTAATATAATATAAACAGAGAAATGGATACAATCCGGGTTCGCACCCCAACATCCCTTTCAGACAGCTTCCTCTCGCGTCCACAGTTAATCCTGTTGGATGTGGTTGGTCCTTCTTGGTGGTGCTGACGTCACCCTGGATACCGTGGCTCTTGATACATCACAAAGACTTGCTGTCTTGGTCACAGATGCACCAGCAAGATGTGCACCAACAATCTGTCCTCTTTTGAACTCTGGTATGTCCCCCATAAGGTTGTGTGTATTGCAGTATTTTGAGCAAAACTGTGCTCTTACCTGCTAATTGAACCTTCACACTCTGCTCTTACTGGTGCAATTAATGAAGATTGGACATCAGGCAGCTCCAATTTAGCCATGAAACCTCCCACACTAACATGACAGGTGTTTCAGTTTCATTGTCCAACCCCTGTATAATGTTTGTTCATATTTATTTGTAACACCAATATACATCATATTTAAACACTGTAGAAAACTATGTCTCTAAGTAGTATATATATAAAAAAGTAGTGTCTCTCAGTACGTCATCAGGTTTAACGCAACATGCCAGACGTCTCTGCATGGAGGTGTAGAGGTTCCTAATGCTGTCCTGTGATGATCCATCCCATGCAGCTTGTATGTTCTCACTCAGTTCCGCAGATGATGTGGTAGGGGTGGAGTGCTGATAAAGCGTCCAATAGCATCCAACACATTTTCACTCAGCGAAAGGTCTGGCAATGAGGCTGCCTCCAACAAAACAAAGGTGGGACTCGTCCCTGAAGCTGCTATTCTGAGTGACTCAAAGACAGTCTCGCATGATACCATTACAGTCTTTGGGGATGTTGATGTGGCATGCAGCTGTCTGCCAGTGGCGTTTGTACTAAGAGGGCATCAACTCTCACTGAATTTCACTGAACCATAGACAATAAGTCGGTTCTCCCTGTCCGTGGTTGTGTAGGTCTCCCAGATCCTTCATGTCACTGGTGCATGCCTTCTTCTATCCACTGCTATGGTAAAATCCAGGACTATAATACAACCACTGTATCCTTCCTCGTCTTTTGGTGAAAAGCATCTTCAAAGCACCTTTAAAAGTGGCTCTATCCAGCATCAAAAAGGGTTCCACTGTTGTTACATGTCCAAGAACTATATTCAGAACCATTTTGGCGTAGCTTAAGGGGAGCGTTTTCCCCTTTAAAACTAAAGCAACCAATCGAGCTCCACGATGTTGCTTTAAAAGGTTTGGTGCAGAATGGTAGTGTAGTTTAGGAAATTCTGGTTGACAATTTGATAACTCGATGGGACACAATTCTGAAACAAATGTTTTCTTTTCCACGCCCGAGGAGCGTCTTTCAACACGGTACAATATTCCACCTCATCGTGCCCAAACAAAAGAACTCCAGTTCTGAAAACCCCGCGAGTTGCTACTTTTGTTTTGTAAATACCTGTTTGTCATGATTATATCATTCCAAAAGCCATGGCTACTCGCCACTTGCTTAGGACAAATCTCTTAAGCTGGCGTCTCCCCCATCCACCCCACCCCCACCGCTCCTTATCCTTGCTTCATTCCTATTTATCACGGTTTGCTCCCAGCACTTCAAAGCACCATATGGACTCAATTGTGGCTCGTTCCTTGGCACATGCGAGCTGGAGATCAGAAGCATGCCATACCTTCGGGTTTTTAACCATGGGATTATTTTCACAGGGCACACGCTGAGGAAGCCCTCGTGCCACAAGCTCGGAGATCTAACCCTCCTTCTGCCACGATCCCGAGATCACGTGAAGGAGGTGCAATCTAATGTCAACGAAACAAATGAGAAAAGGTGCCCGCCAGATGTTTCACCGACCAGATTAAACGCTTGGCGGTTTGATTAAGAAAGTCCAGCTCTTCATCTCCTCACTCCAACCGCATTATGGCTTCAGAGCAATCAAAAAAAAAAAAGGCAGAGGCTGTGAGGATGAGTGATGTGGCGTGCGAGGATTTCTATTTCCAGTGCCAAGTTGATAAGTGTTCCTGACCTCCATCAAGGCCACATGCTGGTCACTACCGACCGTAAGACCGTAAGAGGAGAGAAGCATTGTCTGGAGCCGTAGAGGGGAATGGTCTTCATGATGTTCGGCTGTTGTGATCTATGTACAAACAAGCAAAACTGCCTTAAGGTTAGGTCATCCTGCCATGGCCAAGATCAGGGCAGCAGTGGATGCATTTGAGACGTTTCAACGTCCAAATTGCAGTGTTAATGCACAGAAAATAAATCAAACAGCAGAACATCCACATGTTGCAAAACGTCCTCTCTCTGGTCCAGCCATGAAATCAGCGCAACACTCAACATTGTTTCAATCCCCTATAAATCTGAATCAATGTTGCACAAGCTCGGTTAGTGTACATCATGCACTGCACCTCAGTAAGTGAAACAAGGTGCAAAACATTCAGCGAGACAGAGGAAAGACGCTGCATTTTGAAGACCGACACTGACTGAATGTTCTGCATAAATATTCAGGACAAAGTGCAGGGCACTTTGCATCCATTACAAATCTTCCGAGCATTACTTTTGCCCCACTGGTTTTCACAAGCCACCAGGGGAGGACGTCCCTATTGCTGCACTCCAAAAAAATGCTGGGCTAAAAAAATTCCAAAACCCAGTTCTGGGAGCTCTGTTTCTCTATGTAACCAAATGCACGGTACGTTAAACAGACTGGGTTTAATGAATAACCCAACCCAACAGCATTAGAGTATTAGAACAGATGTGTGGGGCTTCAGTGTCCCCTTTGACCAGAGGAGGACGGGTCCCCCCTTGTGAGCCTGGTTCCTCCCAAGGTTTCTTCCTCCAGCTCAGTTTCACTCTGTATCCGTGTTGTTAACCTTTTTGTTTATTTAATGATTATTTTTTATGTCCGTAACATCTGTATCTCTGTGACAACAGCAGTTGTGAAGAGTGCTATACAAATACATTTCGATTTGATTACTAGAGTTTCGCAGTGATTTTGGTCCCGTGCAAATGTGCTGTCATTCTTTTTAAGGTAGCCTTTTATCTCCTGCAAACCAAGCCACGAAAACAGCCTGAGGTTATTAATCCCGTGTAAATTGTGTGTAAAATTACATCATATCCTGTAGAAAGGGAGCGTTTCATGGGACGTCTCAGCACTGAGGTGCTGGAGAGGGCAATTATTTTCATTGTGGGTAGCACAGATACCTCGGTCATTCAAGTCTCTGCCAAACGTCAAAAGCTATTGGGCTGCACGGCCAAAACTACAGACAAAACAACCAGGAGCAGAGGCCGCTTTCAAGGGCTGTGCACAAGGGTGTATGCAGACTGGTTCATGCCAAATGCAGACACGGGGATGCGGGCACAGCACATTTTGTAGCACCGAACATTCCAAGCATCTGCGTTGCATCACTTTTCTGTTACTCATCCTCCTCTAATACTTTATCAGTAGTCCAGGTGCTCCCATCTCAACCTTTAGGCCGAGGTTTCTGATCCCGAGTGAACTGGTCAAATATTTCTCCGTTTCCTCATATAAACCCTGTTCTAATTACTGCTGACCCTTTGGCTGCGTTGTTACTGCGACAGTCAGTAACCCCACAGGGCTCTGGGCCACTCAAAAATGTCTCAAAGGCTATCCAGCAAACTGACCCAACAGTCCGGTTAGAAAACAAGCCATCAGTTTTGAGTGGATACGGAAGGGATTAGGTCGAGCCTTAGACAAGGGATCATCTATACAGAGTCATCTTTGAAAGTCGTCCAAGTCTAGCTTCAACCTGCGTCCAAAAGGCTTTGATCAGATTTTCCAACTTTGCCATTGTGCAGCTTTGATAAGAGAGCTAAGGCATATAATATCCACTGGCTGTTTGCTTTTGAACCTCGCTGAAGGAATCTCTGCAGCAGGATATCCTGCCATCTGCTTCAGTAACAGAATCATTCCACGAGTCAGTCATTGGAGGCAGGCCACTCCTTGGAGAGTCACATCAATGGCTTTGAAAGCGCTTTTAAAAAGCAGCCAAAAAGCCCTCTTTTCCCTACCAACTTTAAAAGTGGCTGCAGTTATCTGCATCCAGTTAAATGGGCTAATGAAAACCTGCCTTTCCAGACAACAGAATCCTATGACGAGGTTGTGAGATAGACTTTTCCTTGATGAGGCCGTGCTAGGATCTGTGGACTGTCTCTGGGTTCCCTGGGCTTCCAGTGTAGCAGAACACATTCGTTTCACGACTTACAGTAATACGTACTGTATGGCACTTACAGTAAATGTGTCATCTTTGGATTGAGAGATATGATCTCTGCAGGACCTCACGAAACTCCCACTAATGCAAGTACAGCGGTGGGAAGAGAGTTACAAAATCGCTTGCATTGTTGGTTCCTGTACTTTCTTTCTCATGCCATCAAGTCTCTTCATAGAACAAGGCTTCTTGAGATAAAGCCCACGTTGATCTCGGGCATTTTACGTGTCTTCTTTAGATAAACCACGACAAGTATCCACAATGCAGTTAGTGACATTGGCGGGGAGCAACCAAATAACCACCAAAACACAGATCCACCATGGACTCGAAGCTCCTGGAACACCAGTGAATTTTACATAGTCATGAACTGCCAAGTCCCAGTTCCACAATCAGTGCCTTCAGGCTTGACTAAGGTTTGCATCTGAACCACACAGACAAAGGAAAAGCCTTCTGGAGGACAGTTTTATGGTCAGATGAGACAGACGTTTGCAGGAGTAAAGGTGAGTCACTCACCCCAAGGACACCACCAACCGTTAAGCGTTGTGGTGGGAGCATAATCCTCTGTGGCCCAAACGGAAAACTGTTGCATCCAGAAGGACGTGTGGAATTGCAGTGATGACGGGAAGGTGACAGGTTACCAGGAACACTAAATGATAGGGGTGGAGTGCTGAAACTGCATCCAACAGCATCTGGCCATGTTACTTGCCACGACGTAGTGTCTCCAAGGCCAGCTCTTGAGAGGACAGCAGTACGCAGATGGGCGATGTCCTGGTGCAACCGCGCACCGGACTGTGTGTTCAGAAAAGCTAGGACCACTGGTTGCAGGACCTCATTAACATAATGTTGGATTGTCAAAGTGGCTGTAATGAAGAGCAGAGGCCATCTTCACACCAGGACACCGGGCTTTGGGTCTTGACGCTGACCACGGTGCCTCCACACCCAGATTCGCAGAAAAAGCTGGACTTGTCACTAAAGATCTGCTGCCATTCTGAGTGACTCCATGACAATCTGGCATGACACCATTGCAGTCAGTTGTGCATTGCAATCTGTTGACTCCTTCTGGGTGCAAACATTTTTATGATCATATATATATATATATATATATATATACACACACACACACACACACACACACACACACACACACACACACACACAGAGCGATCACACACATACATTTTACAAAGGCCTTGAACAAAGTTGGATCTGGACCTCAGGCGTGTTGACGGATGGCTGGCCATGCATATAATCGCTTCCTTACACTCTGTGAGTTTGCTGTGGACGGGGCGAATTACCATCTGAAAATGAGCTGAGAAACACTGTAGGCGAGAGCCCTGCGTCATCAGTGTCAGCTCACTTACAGTGATACACACTCTCTCTCTCTCTCACACACACACACACACACACACACACTCTCGCACACACTCGGTCATGTGGACAAACACAGCTAATGTCATTTTAACCCACATTTTTTACAGAGGCAAAATTTGGGCATTGATCCAAACACTGCAATACATGCAAAAACACACTCGTGGCTTTTCTAGCAAATAAATACATACGTATTGCTGCTGTTGTGCAACAACCTCGTATCTCCATTATGTTACTTTTTGAGATAATAAAATGAATAAAATCCGTCTAAATGAACTTCCACTGGACATTTAGGAGATTTCTGAAGATAGTTTGCAGGTACGAGTGAAGCAACAATTTATAAAACATATTTAAAAAAAAAAAAAAAAAAAAAAAGTTAAAGGAAATCTGATGAATTTGGTATGAGAGCCAGGCTGGGCAGAAAACTTCAAAACCTGATTTGGAGAGAATTAGATACGCTATGAGCAACTGATGCTGATTAAGGACAAGAGCTGTTTTATGAAAATCTCATAACAATCATAAAATCCAGTTGGCATGCAAAAAGCAAGGTCTCCCCGCTCACTTGAACACATGACAGAAGCCACAATTAGAACACATGACAACGTAAAAATGCAATATCACTGCAGGCACTGCTTTCCTGACTGATGTCTCCTGCACTATTCCTGGAGACGTTTTATAGTGAACCACAACTCAAGAGCAATTTAATTACTTTTTGATCACAGGTTTAAAACAATTGTCTGCATTGTAGCAGACTTTGTGTCCTTCCAAGAGGGGGAAGGCTAAAAAAAAACATCAAAAGAAAGACATATTTATTTAAAGAAATATATTTAAACGCTTGCAAAAGGATAATCAGTCTGGACACAAGTTACCTGCAATGCAATCCAACGTTCTCAGCCCAAGTAAAGCCAATGGGCACCACGAATGGACTAAGGCCAGCTGAATGTGGACACTCACACTAGCGGAGCTGCACCCAAACGTATGCTGGAGGAGTGAAGGTGAGGGATTCGGCCACAAGATCAGCGCACCGACTGCTAAGCATGGTGGTGGGAGCATCATGCTCTGGGCTGGAACTGTGGTACATTGTACACCCAGAAATAATGAAGAAGAGCAGAATTCTTCAGCATAACCTCAAACTATCAGCCAGATGGTTGAAACATGGCATGTTAGATCGTATCCAAATGTACACTGGCTATTTGCATAATGCTCTCGGCCCTAATAAACCATATGATACAGAACTACAGTTCATTTAAATACATGCATTTCTTTCAAATATGCTTCGAGAAGTGAAGGTGAAGCGTTCAACCCCAACAACCCGGTACCAACTGTTAAGCATGGTGGTGGGAGCATCACGCTCCGGGGCTGTTTTGCTGCCAGTAGAACTGGTACAAAGTGGATGGAATAAGGAAGAAGGAAGAAGGATGACACCGGAACTTGGACACAACTGGGAGTTTCAAAAGGACAGTGTCCCTAAACACACATCAAAGGTGGCTGTGGAATGGACGACGTAATCTACCATGAATCCAAATCATCTCAATCCTTTCCTGCACTTTTATAATCACAACTCGAGAGCAATTTAATGACCTGTTGATCACGTTTTACACTAAAGTAATAACAAACACAACAAAGTCTAGAAACGTCATTCACTTTGAAATATCCAACAGGAAAGGCAGGTATCCGCACAACGCCAGTCAGAACGTAGAACAAGCCAAGTCCGGTTGAACATGGTCAGTCACACAAGCT
Source organism: Acestrorhynchus altus (assembly GCA_034509495.1). NCBI lineage: Eukaryota > Metazoa > Chordata > Actinopteri > Characiformes > Acestrorhynchidae > Acestrorhynchus > Acestrorhynchus altus. Next base: position 4,370,378 of record CM067509.1, on the reverse strand, counting down.
GAGCTTCATCCAAATAAAATCTCAAGTCCCCGCATCCCCCGTCACAGTCCACCTCGGGCAGACTGTAGCCCACACTGCCATCAACACAGCTGCTCCAGGCTCCAGCTTAAATAATTACACACAACACTGTGCGCTTTGGTGTACAGGGTTGGATTAAAGGCACAACCAAAGCAAGCAGCAGAACCCTGCAAGATGTGGTTTAAAGGCAAGCACAAGACACCGCTTGAACTTGGCAGCAGTGGTTCCTAAGCTCTTTTCTCAATAAGTGAAAACTACTATGAATGTTAAGACCGTTTTTTATTGCGCTGGTTACTTTCGAAGAACGGTCCATTGTATAACGAACTCCTTTGGCCTTTAGCTTGTGGTCAACATTTTTTGTGAAGAACTGGAATATTCTGGTCTGAGATATCTGCATGTGTAGCTTAACTGTCTACCATCGGAAGGACATCTGCTCAGTTGCCTTACGAGCCTGGTCCTGGTCTTCATATTGCTGTTTGTTTTGTTGTTCACAGGTTATTGAGGGTTCTTAAGGTTATTCGTTTAAATATATTGAGATTGTGATATAGGTTGAGTCAATATTGTTTTTAAATAACATTAAATTTTGCTATTTTTCGCTCCCTAGGTTCCCTAGGTTCCCCACTCTCAGCTCCTCCTCTACTCTGCTCACCTCTGCCCCTGCTCACTTTCAGAGACACACCATGGAGGCGACCTAGCTCCGGCATGAAGAATATTTGACGTCCATTACAGTCAGATTCGGCATATTAACAGCTCCTCTTCAGCCTGCATTACTATGGTCAAAGCAGAACATGTGCTCATTGCATTATCGGAGCATTTCTATTGGTCCAGTCGTCATAAATGACCTGTAAATTACTGAACTGACCCTTATGAATTATATAATAAAGTGCACTAATTACTAACGATCAACATTACTAACAACAGTCCACACCGCACACCATACCATTCGAGGAGGACGGCACAAAAGGAAGGTTTCACATTTGAAATCAGTCAGGACAGGCTGTTCTGGTTCTGGCTGATCTTCTTAAAGGTTCTAATAAGGAGCAGCCCTGTCTGCGGCATCGCTGCTGGAAGACTTACTTTCAGCTTTGTTTTGGATTGATCAAAAACTACCACCCTTGCCTTCTTATCCGAGATGACAGTTCATAAGACAAATTCTGGAGCTCATCTACTGCCACTGTGAGTTGAGACACAAAAAGCCACAGGGAGTGATTTTCAAATGACTTGATTACATGTATGAGAGTCGTTTGGATTACTCTTAACTGAAAAATTTACAAGCAGCATGTCAACTTTGTGAAGGTGGGATCCCTCAACCTAAAAGGAACATCGAAAACATCTTGATCGTGTGAAACTCCATATGTGTACAATGTATAAATGAAACTTCTAGTCTAATACTAAGAAACATACTGTTGTTGTTGCAGAAAAACGGACAAGTTAAAAAAATCTGAGGCACTCTGACCAGAACCAAACCGTGAAATCCTAGATGAACATCTCCAAAACATTAGGCAGGTCTTCTGGGGACAGATAATGCCACGGTTTTGAGGCCAGCTCCTTGCAGAAAGCAGAGTCTCTGTTTAATCTTTTGGTGGAGAAGGAGCTGCAGGCTGTGCAGTGAGTGAGTGGAGTTTAATGTGTCGGTGTGTGTGAGGAGCTGCAGAAGGAGCTGCAGGCTGTGCAGTGAGTGGGTGGAGTTTAATGTGTCAGTGTATGTAAGGAGCTGGAGAAGGAGCTGCAGGCTGTGCAGTGAGTGAGTGGAGTTGAATGTGTCGGTGTGTGTAAGGAGCTGGAGAAGGAGCTGCAGGCTGTGCAGTGAGTGAGTGGAGTTTAATGTG